>OX940801.1:4832988-5139047 GCA_954870605.1 Acer campestre
GGATGATTTTCATTTCCATCCTCCACCCCCCCATTTCCCCATTTCCCCATTTTTCCCCAAAAAATTTCCCCCAAATGGGGATGGGGAAGCGGGGAAACGGGGAAACGAGGATCCGGGGGAAAATGTGCAACCCTACTTAAAAGCCTCCACTAACTTAATAGGCGACGTTTCATTGACAACTCTACTTGATCTAAACTCTGCGTTTTGTGGCATTCAAATTCCTAATTCTTTCACGATTCTAACGTCAATGTCCTAAGTTGCGATGAGGAAGCGAACCGGCGTAGTCCTCGCTTTGCATCTAATAATGTGAACGAGGTACAGAATTGATTATTATTATTATTTTTTTTTTTTATAGAGAATCTGTTTATATAGCTTTAGGAGAAATTGAAATGTTATCATTCAATAGTGAAATAACTGCATTGTTTTGATGTATTTCGAGCAGATTATCTTAAATAACTGTATTTTTGGGCAATTCTGAATTCTGATGCTGAGGTGCAATCGCTTGAAGAGGGTACTTCACAGATAGTCCAATGAGTAAGTTATTGTCATGTTAATGTTGACTTGAAGAGTCTAATGTTGTTTTTTATGGGACTTTTATGTGGAAGTACCAAAATTTTAATGTGGGATTAGATAGTAGAGGCTACATAATCAAATAGAATTTTCTGGGTTTTTGTTGCAATTTAATTTTATGAGCTTTTTACTATTAGTTCTGATGAAATATGTGATGCACATTCTAGAAGGTGATCATAAGTTCAAGATAATTCTAGCATAATCTAAAACAATTGTGTAAAATAAGTTGTAGTAGCTTCTAGAAATTTCAGTTAGTTAATTATGTAGAATTATAGAGAGAATTCTAGAAGATTCAAACACTTCCTAAAGAGCCTATAAATAGGCTTCAATATTTGTAATTTGTATCACTTGAAAAATAGAAACCACAACTACTTCAATAAAATTAGAGGAGATAAAAAGCTCCTTGCTTTCTACAACCATTTCCCAACTAAATCCTTTTCTTCATTGTGTTCATTAAGCTTCAACTATCTTCAAATACTAACAAGTTCAATTTTCATGTTGTTTGTGATGTTTTAAGATGTATTGTATGTTTATTGCTTGTGAAGATTGAAAATTTTTCTTTGTATTTTATCAGTAAACGTTTGATTGGTTCAATAATTTTTAGTTTTCTTCATTGATGGAATATCAAATGACTATTCTGTAATCAGTAATCCTTATTTGGTATATATATTGGCCTAATCTTTATTCTGGTGTTTTCCAATATGGTTTTCCAGAAGAATTTTATCGATGTTGGACAACCAACTCCAGCATCACATCCACAGGTTCTGCTACTCAAAGACCTGTGTGTACATTCTGGATTTTAGGAACATGTTTTAATTGTAATTAATTAAAGTAATTATACATAAATAGACACCTCTTAATAATTGTAACCATTAGAAGCTTGGTTCGAGGAAGTAGCTTTGTATTTTAATGTTATTAGTGTTTCTTCGATAATTAAAGTCAAGGGGCTTGGTTTTTTGTTTTTGTTTTTGTTTTGATTTCCTTTGCAGTTGATGAAGGAGAGATCACACCCGGGATAGGTTCTTGAGGGCAAAAAGATTGTTGGAGATTCTCCCAGAGAATAGTGTCGCCATCCATGCAGCTGCTCCCGTAAAGATGATGACTGATGTTGTCCTGTACACGTATCCACAAGATGCTGATTACTTTATATTACTGGCAGTGAGCAACCTGGTGGTTTGGCAGTTTTAAGTCATGAGTATGGTTTATGCATGTTCATGCCGGAAACATCACCTCATGTATGACCCTTCTTCTATCAAACCGTTTTCTTTTATGCTCTCTTAATCTGTTTTACAAGATTTCTGCACTAACGGCTTCAAATTGTTGTAATTTGTGGTCTACTTTGGTACAAGTTGTCTACTTTGGTACAAGTTACTGAATTTATATGATGTTTTCATTTTATATCTTCTTTTAAACAATAAAATAAAAAGTTTTATTCTGCTTGGTAGGTTGAGATATCGGGAGTTTAGCCAGTGCCACTTACGTCAATCTGTGCAAATAATCACATGGATATAGTGGCGATACATATCGTGCTTAAATTTGTGTAATTGTTATTTGTAGGGTGTTAACCGGTGGGAGCCACCCTGTCCGTCCTGAGGATTGTAAGCCTTGGGACCCAAAGGTTAAAATCATGGCTTCTCCATGTTAGGGTTTTGCTCCTTGCCTCCTTGAATCCCGAAAATGTAGATACTTTTGGACTTCTCAATGTCCGTACAAAGTCCTAAGATTTCTTATTATTATTATTTATTATTTTATTTTAAGATAAACTGTTTATGTAGCTTTAGGAGAAATTCAAATGTTATCATTTAATAGTGAAATAACTGTATTGTTGTGATGCATTTCGAGCAGATTATCTTAAATAACTGTATTTTCGGCGTCCAGATGCTTCAGAGTCAGAGGCTCAGAGCCATACTCATCAGCAGCCAATTCTGATGGTGAGGTGCAATACTCATGTCCCTGGTTCTTGTTCACTGCTCCAGGAAGCAATGCTACCATATACATACATATATATTAGTATCTGCCTATCTGGGACTTTGATCAATTCTCCAACTGCAATTTTGGATCCTAAATGTTGCTTCTCTGTCATTTCCATTCAGAGTTCAGATTCAGGTTCATCTTTCAGAAGCCTCTTTGAGAGACTTGTTTTTGCCTGTGAGATGAAGAATTTGAATCTCCTGCTATAGGACGTGTAGTTTAGTGAGAAAATAGAGAAACCATATATAGATACACTTCTTGCTTGTACAACACTTGTATATATACAATATTTAGACAATTGTATATGAAGCAGTTGACTGATTAATAGTAGACTATATACAGTGATCTGTTGGAAAATTCCATTACTACCTTTATGAAAAGATTGTTGTGAAAATTGTCAAAACTAACCACATAAATTATAGGAAATTTATTTTTAACAACAAACGAACTTTTATTTATTAATAACCACTTTTTTGAGAAATTACAAGAAAGCCCTCGTATAAAAACCCCCAAATCAGCTCTCTCTCTCTTCTTTCTCTTTTTTTTTTCTCTCTCCTCTGGTCTCTCTCACCAATTTCCCTCTCTCTCTCTCTCCCGATCTACCTCTCTCTCTCCTCCATTGGAAGCTCGCCGGCGTGATGGAGGCTCGTCGGGCGCCGGAGAAGGCATCGCCAAGCACCGGCGAGTCTCCATCACGCCGGCGAGCTTCCAATAGAGGAGAGAGAGAGGTAGATCGGGAAGAGAGAGAGGCTGTTGAGAGAGACCAGAGGAGAGAGAAAGGAAATTGGGGAAGAAGACATCAAGTTTCAGAAATTCCATTTTTGGCATGTTTTCAAGTTTCACATATTTCATTTTAGGCTTGATTTCAAGTTTTAAATTTCATTTTAGTCATGATTTCAAGTTTCAATATTCAAGTTTTTAGCCATGATTTCAAGTTTGAGGTTTTAAAAAAAAAAAAACTAATTTTAAGGGCATTATAGTAAATTACGGACGTACAGTGAATTTTTTTTTAAAAAGTGGTTATTAACAATTATAATTTCAAATGTGGTTATTAAGGAAAGTTTGATGTTTTGAGTGGTTATTTTTGGTTTTGTCTCAAGATTGTTTCAATAAATTGTAAATCTCATTCACCTTTTGATAAGTTGGTTGGTTAAAGTAATAAATAAGGTTAATAAATGTGGTGTAGGTATGTGTGAGGGCATTTCGTTAAATATAGGGTAGTTTTGCAATTGATTTTGATTTAAGGGTAGATTTGTAAATGGCCCTCTAAAATAGGGTATTTTAGCTAAAAACCTTTATATATACCCTATATTATATAAGGATTAAATTATAAAGTTAACGATGTGTTTTAACTTCTAACTACCTCGATAAGATGAGGTTGGCTTTAATGATATACTTCTTTACTTCTATGATATATCTTACTACCCCACGTGGTTGTGAGTTTGAGTATCTTTCCCCATTTCTAAACCATAAATTATTTTAATATTTCAAAAATAAAAACGAAAAAAAATTCAATAGTATCATTCAAATGCATTGGTGATACACTTTTATTATAGATTATTTCTTAAAATATTTTTTGTTATCTATTTTCAAAAAATATTTTTTTTTATAGCATACGGATTTTGAAAAGTAAGACTCATCCGTCTCTCGTTACGTGTAACCCTTATATATTATTAAAACTCTTAGAAGTTTAATATTATTTTGTTGAGTATTTAGTTTAACCTCCCTCAAGATAGAACTATTCTTATGGCAACTGTGGAGAGGAAAAGTTTTTGTGAAGGAGGTCCTTAATAGATATGGTATGGGTCATCTCTTGAACCTGTAGTGTCCATTTTGTCATGAGGACTCAGAAACAATAGATCATCTCTTCCTTCAATGCTCATGGTCGAAGGTTCTTTGGCAAATTTGCTTATCTTGGTGGGATGTCTGTTACTGTGTGAATTTCTCAGTGAGTGATTGGTTGGAAAGATGGAACGGTTTATGTCCTGCTAACAATCAGGAGAGGGTGTGGGGTTCTATGTTTTTTTGCAATTGTTTGGACCATATGGGAGTCGAGAAAGCAATTAGTCTTTGAAGGAAAAGAGTAGGATGTGTAGCAAGCTGCTGATCTGGTGAAAATCAGAGTTGTGTGGTGGTTTAAACACCTTTGGAAAGGATCGTCGGGAAATGTAGACTCCTTGCTGCGTAATTTTAAAGAGCTTTGTGTGGATCATAAAAAGGTGTAGAAGATTAAAATAGCTGATTGGATTCCCCTTGCTATGGATAATCTCAAATTTAATGTCGATGGTTCTTCAAGAGGAAAGCCAGGGCCGTTTGGGATTGGAGGAGTTTTGAGGGATTCTAATGGGAAAGTGTTGTCTTTTTTCCTACTACATGGGGATTCTTGACTCGATTGTTGCTGAGTTACTGGCTATCAAAAGAGCGGATGAGTTGTGTTTTTCCAATCCTGTTCTTAGAGGCCATGACATTTCTATGGTGAGTGACTCAAAGGTGGCTGTTTCGTGGGTAAATAATGGCGACTTTGGGAACTTAGTGCACATTCAGATTGTTAATGATATCCGGGGTATTTTGAAGGCTGGTGGTGGTATAAAGGTTACCTTTGATTCAAGAATCTTTAATTTCTTTACGGATAGCTTGGTGAAGATGGGATCAAACATGTTTGGGGACTTTGTGGAATGGGGCGATATATGACCTGGTCTTGTGGTTTTTGTTTTTTCTTTTGATGGTTGGGTTGCCTGGTGCTGTGCTACTAGGGAGGCATTGTTTTTGGCGTTGGTTGGTTGTTTGCTTGTGCGCTTTTCTGTGGTCTTCTGGGCGTGTGTTGGTGTTGTCTTTGTGTTGTGTTGTTTTTCTTTCTTGCTGGGTCTTGCGTTTCTTTGGCCTGGGCGTGTTGGCTTTATTTGCCTGGTTTATGTCTAGGTGTTGTTGTGGTTTGTTTGTTTGGCCCTTGTGGCTTTTGTATATTGCCGTTTTCAAAAAGAAAAAGAAAATGTATTTATCATAAACCATGATTTTTAGTGATACATTTTGTTAGGGACCTCAACAATGATAAAATATAAATTGTGTCACTATACAACAACTTAGTGATAGTTAACCGTCAAAAATTTTTGTCACTGGGAGAATATCTAGTGACAATTTAACCACCTTAAAATTATGTCGCTATATGTAAATTTAGTGACATATAACCGTCTAAAATTTGTGTCACTATATATATTCTTAGTGACTATTGACTTTATGAAAATTTTCACCATACAAATACTTAATGACAATTAATGAGACTATTGTTTTTGTCTCTAAATAGTTATTACAATTAAATTAACAAATTCTTTGTAAACAAACATATCAAAAGACCCCCACTTGTGCACTCATATATATCAGACCTATATGAATTGAATTGTATGATAAATTTAAAATAATTGTAATATTTCCCATGAATGGATTGAAATCACATTAGACTATTGACATCCTCTTTACTTCATTCACATGTGTTATTTCGTTTCATATTTCATAGTCATTTACTCATTTAGATGAAACAGAAAGCAATTCTGAAAATTCTTTACTAGATTTGTTAGTCCCTTGCTTTGCTCTTAATAAAATTTCCCTAAATTTGTCTTCATGTATTAGATAGAGAAGAGATTCTTAGGTGCATCCCGTTACACTCAAGTTTTAGTCATAGAGTGATATTTGATGTCGTCCAAGCAAATGAACAAATGTGGCAGCAATTGCAACCACACAAGCCCTTAACAATCACGTGGATTCGTTTCCATATCATGTGAGATTTTGTGGTTGCTACTTGCCATGTCCCAGTCTCAATAACATATATAAATATGAGCCACATTTCGGGTCTCACCTACTGACTCATGCTCATGTTGATGTTGGAGATTGATTGCATTTTTTTTGGAAATTATTATTCTCTCGCCTGTAGTTTGTAGTATTCTCCAGTCTCCCCCTTTAGTTTTAAAATTCTTCATTTCCCCCTCCTATGCACAAATACAACCAATCTCACTGTATAAAAATAGATATGGAAGGGGGGAAATTGGAGAATTTTGAACCTAGAGGGAGGAGACTGGAGAATTTTAAAACTAGAGGGGAAGAATAATAATTTCCCTTTTCTTTTTTTTTTTAATCGTTCTTTGCACACTAGCTACCATACGTAGAGATTTTAAAGGAAAATTTTTTTTTTTTTGAACAGCTGAATCATTTTATTTAAGCGAGTCAGGAGGCACGAACCAAAACAGCTAAGCAGCCAAAGCCAACAAAACGCAAATACAGCCCAACAACAAGGCACACCCAACAGGCAACAGCAACACAGAAAACAAAACAGGGCCAGACAAAGACCCTAAAGAACGGAGGAAGGAAAAAAAAAAGGAATCGGCTATCTACCAAACGTAAAAAGTCACCCACATTACGCGCACCCCTATTGGCCAACATATCAGCGAAAGAGTTCATCGATCTCAAATTGAAGACCACCACTGTGTTACCAAGGTCCCTAAGCCAACTACGGATATCATAAATCAGGTTTACATGTTTGAGGCTTCCGAAATCTTCGTTATTGACCCACGAGACCATTACCTTGGAGTCGCTAGAGATGACCGCATTACAACCTCTCCAAACACTGAATGTAGGTAGAATAGTTTGAAAGTAAAACTAGAAACATGTTTATTAAATTTCATACTTTTCCTTCCTCAATCATCGACACTATAAAATGCAAAAGTTGAAGCAGTCACAATATAATTGACAACAGGAGAGTCTATAGTTTGAGTGTGATTGGTCTTTGATTTATCATTGCTGGAGTACTGAAGATAGATAGCCTTGCTTAACAGACGAAGCAATGCAATCATCGAACATCTCTTGAACAGATTTGAACTCGAATCCCAAACTAGTCAACTTTGAGGTGTTAAACGACCATATATATTTAGTTGACCAACCATTGTGGGAGAGGAAGCAATGGATAACGCGATGACAGCAGGGACACCAACTCATCAATGTCCATCACGGTTGAGCTACAAATGTATCGCCCATGACAATCTTTATGCTCATAAATGAGGATGTGGCAAAGTGCAACATCATCGATGTGAACATATCCCATCCTTCCAAGCCACTGGAATTTCTCCACTTCTCCTGTTTGCTTGGAATGATTAAGTAATTAAAATTCGTGATTATGAAAAGGATGAAACCACCAATGGTGGTGAGGATATAACTAAACCATAATTTCAACCTCTACCGTACCTTTAAGAAGGCCAAGGACTTCAGATGCAGTAGCACTTAACTCAGGGGACAAACTAGGTCCAACAACGAACGAGGGTAGGATAGTAACTAAGTCGATCCCGTTCTCATCACAGAATTCCCAAGCAGCCTTCTCTGCCAGGGTTTTTGATAAAGCATACCATTTCTTTTTCATTAATGTTCCCGGAAAGTGATGGAGAAAAAATGAATTGTTAGCTGCATTGTTTCATTTAAAGTAACAAATTAAAACTGAGGTGACATGTCTAATTGATTATTGATCCATGCTACGTACCTGGAGTTTCTCGCAGATATCCACAGAGCTCCAAGATGACTCGTCAAGAGGTACAGTGGGATCAAAATCATCCCTTGCCCTCAGTGTTGAAGAAGATGAGGTAAGAACCACTCGCCTTAGAGTTCGACTTTTCTTACATGAATGCAGCACATTCAGCGTGCCTTTCACTGCTGGTTCTAGGATTTCTGCCTGTACGTTGTGAATATTTCCAAATTATGATCGGTACCTTTGATGCTTAATCAGTGACATGTTGTAAGCTAAATGTGTTAGGTATATATATATATATATATATAACAGGCAAGCAAACAGAATTCAACATGCATGCCTTTTTTTCTTTTACTTTTGAAGGTATAATTACAGGCGAAGCTGTGTGAAAGACACCTTGACATCCCTTGATTGCCTCGTCAAAACTTCCTTCTTCCATTAAATTGGCCCTTACCAACTGGAGTCTCTCCTTTGCTCCTTCCAGCTTCCAAAGATGTGCTAACTTCTTATCATCTCCTGCCATAAGTAAACTAATTAAGCGGATTATGCCTTTTTCTTTGAGTGAAAATAAATTAAAGGGAACAGAGAGAAAGCGAAAGACCTGGATCTCTAACCGTTCCAGTGACATGATAACCAGCCAAGAGAAGTTGCTTGATGAGCCAAGAAGCCAAGAAGCCAGAAGCCCCCGTGACGCAAACTTTGCCAGTAACTTGCTTGGAAGAGTAACCTGTCATGCTGAAGAATCCACAGTCTGGTTTGGTGGCATCAGACACCACAAATGTTTGCTGCAGAGTAGCTAAAGTGGCCTTTGGCTCCTGTGATACTCTAGGAAAGGCACCTGATTCTGATTCCTCTGATGTTCTCATTGAGTCTATTGCAAATCTCTCCGATGAGTTCTTGCTTCGATCACCTTCTCCGGATGGCCTCTCAGATGACATCTTCAAATTATGCAAGATCGATATTGCAAAATGTTAAGTCTAGTCAGACACAACTAATATTTAACATAACTGGTTCTGGAAAATGAAATTGTTCATAATACAAGACATACACTCGAAATCAGCACTAGTTCGTTTCAATACTAAGGCATTGTTTGGCATAGCTTTTGACAGGCTCAAAAGCTCTTTTGAGGGCTAAAAGCCACTTTTGGAGATGTTTGGGTGAAATATGAAAATAGCTTATTGAGCTTAGAAGCTCTTCTATTGGAAGCACCACATGAGGTGCTTCTCCAGGAAGAGCTTCCATCGAAAACGCGTTACAGTCAATTTCTTTAATGATTTTTTTTTATTTCCAATTTTATCCTTCCATCGATCAAAATCAAAATAGAAAATCTACTCGTATCCCCTCTTTCTCAACTTCTCTGTTACCATGTTCTAGCACATCTTCACCATAAATTTTTTACGAACATTCAAACAAACACAGAAATCAATAAAACCCAAAAGAAGATTTGACAAAACTACATGATAAAACAAGAAATTGATTAAGTAAATAAGTAGAGAGAGGATTTGTTGGCGATGGGTTCACTAAGATTTGAGAGGGAGACGTGTCAAAATTAGAGAATTAGAGAATGATTAAAATGACAATGACAAATATCTGAAGAGGAAAAAATGAAAGAAAATTAAAAGAAAAAAGTGGTGGAACTTGAGAGCATGTTCAATCTTCAATTGGATATTTGATGTGGTTGCTGTGGGTGGGTGGGTGTTGGTTTCTGATCGTGCTCCGATGGTTTGACGGCCGCCGTTAGCACTTAGTAAAGCAAAGCAAATATTTAGGTTTAGCAAAAAAAATTTCTCACCTCCGAAGAATCGAAGATGAAGAGAGAGATTTAGGTTTAACATTTGATATGTTGTTTTATTGTTTTTATTAGTTGACTTTCATTTTTTTTTTATTAATTATATTCATCATTTAAAAAAAAAAATACATTTATCATTTCAGTTTTATAAGGTTATCATTTATTGAGTTATTTATTTATTTATTTATTATTTATTTATAATTTAGCATTATTCTAATGGGGATATTATGGGTATATTTAATTTGAGACAATTTAAAATGTTTGTTTTTTTTTTTTTTTGAAATTACAACAACTGCCGAGACCTTGCGAGGGTTGGACTTTACTAGCACAACCCGGACAACTACTCCCATAAATGGGGAGTGGGCACCCACACTCAAGGTGGGACAATGAAATAATATGTATATATATACACATATGCCAGGCATTGAACCGTGGTGGTGGAGTCTCCCATTAGAGAGTCACACCACATTGGCAAAAGGCCATTGGCAATTTAAAATGTTTCATCTAAACATTGGCAATCTAAAATGTTTCATCTAAACAGCCTGAAAAACTCTTTTAGAAATAAAAGCTCTTCTGAAATCCATTATCCAAACAGTAATTAATGGAAAAGCTCTTGCTTTTACTTCTCTTCTTCTACTGGTAAAAGCCAAAAGTAAAAGTTATCCCAAATGAGCCATAAATATAAACTAAGACTTGAAAAGATGCATATTGTGATTGTCCAAAGTGGTCTGGTTTGAGAATCTAAAACTATATGAAATGACAGATAAGAGATGTTGAACGCACATGGAGGAAAACATATGAGGCTACTATATACTACCAATCTGATAGCTGCATGTGCATGTGCTGCGTGTGAGGCCAGTAGGCCACTATATACTACCGATAGTGATACATGCTAATTCTGTCACAAACAAATGTGCCACTATACCCCCTTCTTCTTCTTCTTCTTTTTTTTTTTTTTATTTATTTTTTTTTTTTTTAACAAGCATGTATATAAAAAATATTGACAAATTCATTAAACAATATTATTAATTTGTATTGACGGTTGATTTTATAATCAACCACGTGTTCAACAAGTTTACGTGAATTAATTAATTGAGTTACAAGAAGAACAAAATGGATCAATCAAACAAAAACACAAGATTTTACGTGGAAAATCCTAAAGGGAAAAAACCACGGTTACCGGAGACAGCAAGGAAAAATTTCACTATGTATGACTTGATTACACACTCAAATCTCTCTCGAACTCTCCGGATATTGGTGCACTAACTCTAGTAACAATGCTTTAGGGTCTATTTATGTGTACAGAACCCTAATCCTTTATGTACAAGTAAGAAAGAAGTATGTAATTTAATAAGACTCTAACTTGCTAAAGTCGTATTAATCCTTTTTTCTGTTTCGTGTCTTCTATGCATTGAATGAATTAGATCTCTTGCCAGATTTAGACTCTGATACCTATAAGGAAAGTTGTTTCTTTATCATAATGTGCTTGAAGGTGCCTTGTTTGAGTAAGACTCCTTTTCCTGCGTATTTGAGTCGTGGATGCTCTAAATTCAATATTGTCTTTTTTTTTTTTTTTTTTTTTTGAATTGCAATTATATTAAGGTAGGCCACAAAGGCAAGAACAATAAAAACCAAGAGTCAGGCAAGAGAAAAAACAAGCACAAGTCCCTTGCAACGAGGGGAACCCAACAAAGCCAACACAAGACCAAAAACGCAACAATAACAAACAAAGACTGAACCCACACAACAAAGACACAATAAGGAAAACTCTTATCACTCCAAATTCCACTCAATCCTATCCTCCGTCCCACTTGAACTCAACATTAACAAGCTATCCGCCATAGGATTGGAAGCCCTTGGATTGAAGACAATAGACAATCTTTTTATTTGGTGCATAAACCCTCTAATATCATAAATTATGGTTATGTGTCTGAAGCTTCCAAAGTCCTCCACACTATTGGCCAAAGATACCGTGACAATGGAATCGCTAGCAATTTTGATATTACGCCTGGCCAGATGATGATTCAAAGCGCATAATTCGCAAGCTTTATGAATCGCCATAATCTCTGATGTGTTGGAATCTTGGGAACCAATAGATAGGGAAAAGAGACAAATAACCTTCCCTTCAGAGTTCCTAAGAACACCCCTGATGCCGGCAGGGCCTGGCTTCCCTCTTGACAATCCGTCAATGTTAAATTTGAGGTAGTTTCCATCAGGAGGAGGCTGGTACTCTATGCTCGCCTTTTTTGGAGGCACATGCGAGACACAACTCTCTTTAAGGTTGAGCAACATGATGGAGACAGGGTCCTTGAAGCCCCTGCCTTAACACTGGAACCACCAAGCAACTCTGATTTTCACCTGATCCGCAGCCTTCTCAATGAAAGCTTCTTGATCTCTGAAGATGAAATTATTCCTAGACTCCTAAATCATCCAAATCACCACAAAAAACAGAGTACTCCAGGCCCTCACACTCTTCGTAGTAGGGCACAGCCCAGACCAGCTCTCCATCCATTGAACCAAAGTCTTATTTGGGTAGCAAACTACCTCCCACCATCTCATACATTGAATCCAGACCTTCCACGACCATAAGCACTGTAAAAACAAGTGATCAATGGTCTCAATGCCATTGTTGCACAAAGAACATTCTGCCAATTGCCCAGACCCCATACCAAAACGAGTAAGCACTTCTCGCACAAAAATCCTACCTCTTAGAAACTTCCAGGCTTCTAAGCGAAAATTTCTACCTTAGGAGGACATAGATTTTTCCATAGAAGATTTGAGCTGAAATGACCAACCTCGGGGATGTTCTCCAGGTTGTATCGAAACGACTTCATCGAGAACATACCGTTGGTGTTGAACGACCAAGAAATAGAGTCTTTAATCTTCCTTCTAATGACCATATTATCCAATAAAGTCAAGAAACTGGACCATTGATCCAATTCCCAATCAAAAACTGGTCTTCTTAGTTTCACCTTCCATATCCAACCCGAATCTAACCAACTTCCATAATTATATACCACATCATTTTTTCCTTTGGCTAAAGCAAAAATCCTCAGAAACATCTCGCATAACGGGGTCCCTTCGAAGTTGATATCCTGCCAGAGACAAGCTCTATCACCATAACCAATTACAACCTACATGCCTTCATGAATCAACTTTTCAGTTTGCAGCCTATTGACTAAGAGAGAGGAAATAGCTTTCACAAAATAGGAAGCATTGTGACCCATTACCAATTCCAAAAAAATTGTTTCTTGTAACCCATAGATGGTACATAAGACGGTCTTCCATAAGGAGGAAACTTCGTACCCAAATCTCCACACCCATTTTGCCAATACGCCTCTATTCTTACCAATAATGTGTCATATGCCCAAACCTCTATTATTTCTACTCTTGCATAAAGAATCCCAATCAATTGAATGAATCTTTCTCTTCTTTACACCATCTCCTAGAAAAAAGTCTCATTCTCAAACTTTAAATAGGTAGGATGGCGTGGCTGCTTTGTTGAGCCGCGCCACGGAATTTGAAGCTCCAAGTGGGCCATTTTTGGTAAGAAAAATTGGTGATGTGGGATGAATCATAAGCTGGGTTATGGTGCCCAACTGAGTGCTAACCTAGAACCCACAAAGGGTGTTGGTTGATTAAGACAGCAAGAGGGTGGTCATGGAAGTTGAAATCTGCTAAGGAGTGTGTATCAACTTACCTGTCGAATCAACTAGCCCCAAAAATGGATGACGCTGAAACGCGCGACCTATACTCAATCGTCGGGGCAAGTGCCATGCCCCGATGAGTAGAAGGGCATTGTGGTCGGTGTAAATCCTAAGGCGCCAGCCCGAGCGGAGCGACTGTCGGTGCAGATCTTAGTGGTAGTAGCAAATATTCAAATGAGAACTTTGAAGGCCGAAGAGGGGAAAGGTTCCATGTGAATGACACTTGCATATGGGTTAGTTGATCCTAAGAGACGGGGGAAGCCCGTCCGATAGTGAGAACCGTGCGAGCTTCGAAAGGGAATCGGGTTAACATTCTTGAACAGGGACGTTACGATTGATGGCAATGTTAGAGAGTCCAGAGACGTCTGCGAAGGCCTCATGAAGAGTTATCTTTTCTATTTAACAACCTGCCTACCCAGGAACGGCTCCGCCAGAGGCAAGGTCCAGTGACTAGAAGAGCACCGCAAGTTTAGTGGTGTCAGGTGCGCCCCCTATAGCCCTTGAAAATTCGGAGGATTGAGTGCCATCCATGCCCGGTCATATTCATAACTGCATCAAGGTGAACAACCTCTGGTCGATAGATCAATGTAGGCAAAGGAAGTCGCTCCTGTAAGTTTCTAAGCTCCCCAACAACATGTGGAATGGTACCAGTTAATTGGTTAAATTGCATTTTAATTGAATTCAGTTTCACTAGATTTCCTATTCCCAGTAAGAAATAAGAAAGTTTTAAGGAAAAAAACATGATGAGAGAGAGTTTTAGAGAGAGAAGGTCTGGAGCTTTGGGAACTAGGTCTGGTTACCGAGGGTCAGCTTGGGGAGATGGTGATAGGAGATCCGGTGGCTACAGGAGTGACTTCAGAGATAATTTATTCTCAGTTTTTATTGACAACATTAATCCTATGACTGAAGTAGAGTGTTTATGGGGGGTCTTCAAAGTGTTTGGGAGAGTTAGAGATATCTTCTTATCAGCCAAAACCAGTGCTAGGAGGAGTAGATATGCCTTCATTCGGTTTGGCTCTAGAGATGAAGCTTTGAAGGTCGCCAAGAAAGTTCATGGGATGCATGTTTATGGTTGGCCAATAAATGCGAGATTGGCGGACCAGGATTGGATCAATAGAAGGAACGCTATCAGGAGGAGAGAACATTTGGATTCAGAAGCAAGATTCAGGGGGCGAGATAGCTATTCCTCCTCGGAGACCTCTAAAAGTCAGTCATATGTGGAAGTGGTGAAAGGTAAGGCAGCTATTGATAAAGGATTAGGAGGTGAGAAGACATTGGCTATGACTTGGAAATCCAAGAAGCAGTCGCTGGATTGGTTGGCAAGATGTGCGATAGGAGTATTGAAGGATTTTTCCTCTGTCTCGAGTGTCAAGAAGAGATTGAGGGATAGAGATTTCTCCTTTTCTTCATCATATGCGGGAGAGAGGTTCATTCTCTGGTGCTTTGAATCAGTAATAGAGAAGGAAGGCTTTATTCAGAATCGATTTTTTTGGGATGATTGCTTTTCGTCTATGGCTAGTTGGTCGGAGAAGTGGTTTACTAACAGAAAGTTAGCTTGGCTAAATGTTTGGGGGGTTCCTCTGCATTGTTGGGAAGATTCCTTCTTTATGAACCTGGGGAGGTTAGTTGGGGACCCCTTGTTGATTCATGAAGAAACTAAGTCAAGAATGAGATTGGACAGAGGCAAATTGTTAGTAGTAATTCCAGATCGATGGGAGGCAGTTAGAGAAATTACTATCAAGACAGAGAAAGGGTCGTGTAAAGTGAAAGTGGAGGTAGAATCAATTCAGATAGATATGAGGTGGCTGAATAAATTTCTTGATCTGGGAAATTTTATGCATGAAGATGGAGGTTTGGCCGGAATGGAAGCGTCTTCTGAAGATGGTGGGTCTGAATCACCGGAGTTTGAACAGTGTCATTCAATATTTGAGTTTCAAAAAAGGAGAAAGGAAGGGAAAGGAGCAGGTGGTGTCAGAAGTCTGAAAGGTCAGAATGTTAAAAAGGCTCATGTCCTGTCTGTAGCTGATAAGAGTAGGAGGGGAGTAGAGGCTTCCCTGCCAATGTCAGATATACCACAAAAATTTGGGGTAGGTGTGATTGCTGCTGAAACTGACAAAGGCAAAAAGATATGGGTACGAAAACCAAGGTCTGTAGCCTTTCCTTGTCTGGAAAGTAATGCCAAGCTGGTAATTGGGGACAACTTGAAGAATAGAACTGATAGAGGTATGGGTGAGATCTCTAGCACGTCTTCGTCAGATTCTGAAAGAAGCTGGGGGGGATACTCAGAGGGTAACAGGACTCTAGGGGAATGTTCTAATAAAGGCATTTCAGATGGGCAGCTAGTTGGGCCTCTAGGGTCTGGGCCTGGACAAGAGAGAGTGGTGATTTCACCAAAAGGGGCAGTATTGGGTCTCAGTGGTGGGCTTCAGGAAAATATATCAGGTATCACTATTGTGCTAGATGGTGGTCAATTGTTAGAAACTCATAGGAGTCAGCCCAACAGAGAACCTATTAATGAGGAGGTGCCCTCCTTGGGAGAAAGTTCTTCGTCTCCAACTGGAGAAAGTAGCAAGGCAGGTTCGTCTGAAAACGACAGTCTAGAGGGTGACGAAGTGGAGAACAATAACAATAAGAATGAGTCTCAGATTCCGCCCAAGACACCAAAGAGAAAAGGGGGGAAGAAATCTCAAAGCATGAAAAGCCATGCTATGAAGACTAGGAACTCTTCCAGAGTGTTGACAGTTTCGGATGAAGGAGGAAGTAGTGGAAAATCTTGGAATTTGGAGGTGGAAATAACTAAAGTTATAGAAAAAGGGGCGGCTTTAGGGTCAATTTCAATAATCTGAGAGGAGAGAAAGAGGCAGAATGGTCCATCCCGGAGCAAGAAGAGGAGATTGAAAGGCTAAGGGCAGAGTGGAACTTGGAAGAAGAAATCACTAAGGTCATTGAAACAGGGGCAGCCTTGGGGTTCAACTTCAATGGTAAGGAAGATATGATAGGGGTCGAGGTTGCGAGGAGAGAAAAGGAAGAAGCAAGAAAATTCAGTAAAACTAAGTGTTAGTCTTGCAGGGTGGGGGCGTTCTTGGGGCTTCGTTGTTTTTTGATGATAGGTATTTCTTGGAATATAAGAGGGCTTGGTAGGGGAGAAAAGAAGAAAGCTGTTCGAGGGTTGGTGTCGAAGTACAAGCCGATATTTCTGTTCATTTAAGAGACGAAGCTGTGCTGTGATTCTAGATTGATTAAGAGTCTTGGTGGGTCAGTTTTAAATAGGGGAATGGGGGTGGATGCGGTAGGTGCTTCAGGGGGGTTGATATCCCTGTGGGATGAAAGCGTTTTGTGGTTAACAATTGCATTTTTAATGATAGGTGTATTATCCTGGTAGGTGAAGTACTGTCTCTTAATAGGGAGCTTGTCTTGTGTAATGTGTATGCGGCTTCTAAGGAGAAGGAGAAGGAGAAGGATGAGTTATGGAATTTCATTGTTAATGCTAGGAGTGTGTTTCCTCTCCCTTGGTGTATAGGGGGTGATTTTAATGCGGTGCTAGTGGCCTCTGAAAGAATCGGTGAAGGTGGTCAAGTGGCAGCCATGCGTAGTTTCAACTCTTTTGTGCGTATTATGGAAGTTGTCGACATTCCGTTGAGTGGTATGTCCTTCACGTGGACTAATTTTAGGGAGAAGGCGGCGTGGGCTCGTTTGGATAGATTCCTTTTATCTCCAGAATTTCTGTTTTGGTTCCCGAATTTGACACAATCAGGTTTTTCGAGAAGTGTTTCTGATCACAACCCTATTGGGATAGGGATATCTGCGGTTGATTGGGGTCCAAGCCCCTTTAGATTTTTCAATTGGTGGTTGGAGAACAAAGAGTTGATGGATTTGGCGTTGAGAGGCTGGAAAGAGTGTAATTTGGGTGTTTCGGCCAGTTATATCCTTAAGGCTAAGATGAGAGGTTGCAAACAATCTATTAAGAAATGGCTGGAGGGAAATAAGAAGGGTATTAGCAATACGGATCAGCTTGGGGAAAAATTAGCTGCAGTTGATTTGAAAGCTGAGAAGGTCGGTTGGACTCAAGAACTTCGTAATTCTCGTGTGTCTCTTCTTTCTAAGGTTTGGGAAAGTATCCGTAAGGAAGAACAATCCTGGAGACAGAAGTCTAGAGTTAGATGGCTTAAAGAAGGGGATAAGAACTCTAGATTTTTCCATTTTGTGGCTTCAGACAGAAGAAGAAGAAATCAGATTGACAAACTGAAATTAAATGGGGAGATAGTGTCCAATCCGGTATTAATTAGGAAAGGTGTGTTTGACTATTTTAAGAAACATTATGATACGGTCAGTTGGTCTCGACCGAGTATGGACAAGGGTGGCTTTAAGAAGATTTCGGTTGAGGATTGTAAGTTCCTAGAGGGAGTGTTTTCGGAAGCTGAAATTAAGGAGGCAATCAACAGTTGTGAGGGGGATAAAGCTCCGGGACCAGACGGGTTTAATCTGAATTTTATCAAGGTGAATTGGGGGGCTGTAAAAGGGGATTTTATGAATGTGTTTGATGAATTTTACAATAATGGCGCCATTATTAGAGATTTGAACAAGTCTTTCATTGCGTTGATTCCAAAAGTTAATAAGCCGATGTTGCTTCATGAATATAGACCGATTAGTCTGGTAGGAGCCTGTTATAAGGTGTTGGCGAAAGTTTTAGCAAATAGGCTTAGTAAGGTGGTTGGTTCGGTTATTAGTAATACTCAAATGGCATTCATTAAAAATAGGCAACTTGTGGACAGTTTTGTGATTGCTGAGGAAGTCATTGATAAGTGGAGGAAGGAGAAAGAGGGGGGATTTATAGTTAAGCTTGACTATGAAAAGGCGTACGACAGTGTGGATTTTAATTTTTTGGACACGGTGTTGGATGGAATGGGATTCGGAGTGAAATGGAGGCATTGGATTAGGGAATGTATTTCTTCTCCGAGTATTGCTGTTTTGGTAAATGGTTGTCCTACAGATCAATTTGGAATTCAGAGGGGTCTTCGTCAAGGTGACCCCCTTGCTCCCCTTCTTTTTAACATTGTAGCGGAAGGGTTGAGTACGTTGATAAATAATGCTGTCAGGTTGGGTATGATTAGAGGTGAAACTTTTGGGAAGGAGGATATTCACGTCTCTCACCTCCAATTTACGGACGATACGGTGGTATTCCTTAAACCAAAAATCGAGTATTTGTTAAATTTAAAACGTATCCTCCGCTGTTTCGAGATGGCTTCTGGGCTCAAGGTGAATTTTCATAAATCTTGTCTTGCAAGTGTGGGGAGAAATAAGAGAAGAGTGGAGCTGTGGGCCTGTTTGTTGAAGTGTAAGGCTGTGGAACTGCCGATTACTTACTTGGGTCTTCCCCTTGGGGCTAGGTCCAGAAATAAAAATTTTTGGGATCCTGTTGTTTCTAAGATTGTGAACCGATTGATTCCTTGGAAGAGGAAGCTTATTTCCAAAAGTGGAAGGCTGGTCCTGATTAAGTCTGTCCTTAATAGCATTCCTTCTTTTTATTTTTCAGTGTTCAAAGTGCCAGTTGGAGTTGCTAAGAAGATTGAATTACTGCAAAGAGGTTTTTTGTGGGGAGATATGATTGGTAAAAGGAAGATTCATGCTGTTAGTTGGGAGATGGTGTGCAAAAGCAAAAGGTTGGGAGGGTTAGGTGTTGGCAGAATGGTGGAAAAGAATGAAGGGATGCTTGCCAAGTGGATTTGGAGGTTTGGCAATGAAGATTCCTCCCTGTGGAAGAGGGTGATTTGCGCTAGATACGGTGAAACAAATTATGGTGTGTTCAATATTAATCTAGAGGGGGGGGGTGAATAGATTTTACCCAATTTTACCAAATTTTCGTTAATGGTCAAGATTACGAAAATACCCTCCACTAGTCAAAATACAATAGCAAGTGTAATATGGTGCGGAAATTAAAAGACACTTGATATTTACGTGGAAACCCTCACGGGAAAAACCACGGGCTATGTAAGTGAGCCACACTTGAACCTCGAATCCACTAAATGTGTAAAACGATTACAACCTAATCCCGGAAGTAATCACACACCTACCTAATCCCGGTATAAGTGAACCTAGTCCCAATGCTTGTGATTTATGCAACCTAATCCCGGAAGCAACACAAGACTTAGTTCTCAATGAAGAGAAAACAACCTAAGTGAATATATGAAATACTCAAAATGCAACAAGAGCAAGGCAACTCTATATGCTTACCTAGAATGATGATATATCAATGAAATCAATCCTAGATATCAAAAGCTAAATGACATATCATAAAGCTTAGCTAGATGTTATCAATCACAAAACAATCCTAGCTATCAAACAATGTCAACATGTCCAAACATGTGAACTCAATTAGTTGTAGAGAATTTCTAACAACATAATTGTCAATTAAATCCACAAGAACATTCAATTAAGCTTGACTAGATAAATAGACATTAATCTATCAACCTAATCAACAATCAATTGTACAAGAATGTTCTAGGGTTAGCTATTTAGGGAAAATCATCCTAATCATGTAAGCTACCACAAACAAAACCCAATCATGTCATAACTTCACTAAATATGCAATAAGAGTGAAGATTTGCTAAACTAAGCAATAAAAGACATGTCTTGACTAAGATAGAACAATAAATGAAGATGTAGTGTTTGTTCTACTTACCAAGTCATAAATGAAGAAGACCCATGGAAGATTGATGCATGAAACATGTTAGATGCACATGGGTTTTGGGTTTGGAGAGTTAAAGAAGCAAGATTGAAGCTTTCTCTCTCTAGGGTTTGAGTTTCTCACTCTAAGGTCTGATTTTTAGCTCTACAAAACGAGCAAGGAAGAAGATGATACTTATATAGGACCCCTAGATGAAATGACGTCGTTTTGAAAAGTTTGCAAAAGAAACGCTGATTCTGCGCCCTTGTTCTGCGCCCTTGGCCGCAGAACAAGGGCGCAAAAATGCACCTGACAATTTTGCGGCCCCTAAACGCAAAAACCAAGGGCGCAGAAAAGAGGACAGAGAGTATGAATTCTGATCCTTGTTCTGCGCCCTTATTTCTGCGGCCTTGACCGCAGAACAGGGCGCAAAAAATGCACCTGATTTTCAAGCGACTCAAAACATGACCAAATGACATCGAAACCTTTCGTATAATATATCGTTGGAAAGGTATGGAAGTCTACTTTCTACTCCAATTTATGGAATGACATTTCAATGTCTGTAGAAAAAGTTATGGTCAATGGAGTGACCAAAGGTCAGAAACGGACAACAACAGAGTTGCCCTGTTTTGGTGGTCACTTTGGAGATTTCAAAACCAATCCAAACGGTCATGAAATATTACGAATAATATATCGTTGGAAAGGTATGAGTGTCTAGTTTGTCCAGAATTTTACAAAACTCAATTTAAAACTTTGTGTAAAAAGTTATGGTCACAAGACCATACAAAGGTCAGTTTTGAAAAAACATTTAAATCATTGAAATCCAATATTTTGAACCTAGACACTTTACTCCAATCAACCAAACCAAATCTAACACTTATCCAAGAGAAGAATGAGTCCTTCTCAAGTGGTCAACCATCGCGCTAAGACATGCACACCATCATGCAAGCGCGGACATTTCCGATCACACAAACGGAAACGAATTACACCACACTTAAGACTAACATGAAGTGCAAGTGTGGTTGTGAATAAATAACATGCATGGGAAAGGATAACATCATGAAAAATCACCAAGCATGTGACACACAAAAGATATGCAATATATGAAAATGCATAAGTGTGATGATAAAGCATATAAGCACACAATTACGAGAACCACAAATGCAATCATAAAAATGCAATGAAAGTGAGTGTGTGCTAAAAGACATAGATGCACAAATCAATGAAACACATATGCATGATAACAAATGCAAGATAGATAAAGATGCATGCAAGTGTGTGTGTGCACCTAATCTCTTCAAGAACCAAGTCAAGTGATATACCTTTTGAAGCTCTTGATCTTGAAGTCACCGGGATGCTTGGAAGCTTGCCTTGATAATCATCAAGATGACCTAAGCTACCCACAACACAATCATCCCCAATGTGGTATGTCATGAAATAAGCCAATCACAAAATAGAGGTCCTTACAATCTCCCCCTTTGGCTATTTCATGACAAAATACCACTCACAAAATAATCCTCACAAAACACAAAATAAGGCTATTGGTCAACAAAAGTGTATTCTACGTTACAAAGAGAGAAACCTAAGAATCTAAGTCTTCAAGGTCTTCAATCTCTTCGTAGATCATCATACCTACACACAATAGCAACAAAGCACTTTTCCAAGAACAAGTGCATGTGAGGTGAACAAACATAAAAAGCATTTGCACTCAATAAGGCAATACAAAACAATGCATGTGCAATGCTCCCCCTAAAAGGTTACTCTCTCTCAAACTTCTCCCCAAAGCATACACAATGCTCCCCCTATATCTCTCAAGACTTCTCCCCCTTTTTGTCATGAGATAGGCAAAGGAGCTCCCCCTATTGGGTTGCTTTAGCAAAGAGAGCTATTTGCACAAAAGGCATTTGCATAATCATATAAACGAACTTTATGCAATTCAAGTAATTGAGAGAGATTCAAGGAGATTTTATTCACAGAAAAGTGTGTGTGTGTAAAAGTTGCTTAGCATGTAATACAAGCACTATTGAGCTCATGCATAAGAATCAATCAAAGCAACAATCAACAGGTTTTCCAAATGAAGTCAAACCAATTAGAGCCCTGTTGTTATGACAAGAAGATATATATCCAAGCATTTGTGTGCAGAGTGTACTAATCACATCAAAAAAAATATATCATCTTTTCTACATTGCAAGACACATCATCAATCAACAATTTTGAGGTCTTTATTAAGCAATGCATCACACACATCATCAAACACATTTCAACTTTTCTGTTTTTCTCCTTTATCCTAGCAAGCATGTATTTCTGTTTATCATGCTAATGTAACTCTCTTGAAGGCTTTCACTCGGTTTCAAATGAGTAGCCATTTCCTACATTGGGCGGCTGCACGTCATATTGCCAGTAGCCCTTTTTCAAGAGAGAGCTTAAGAATGCATATCAAAGAATCATGAACATGGAGAATAATTTGAGGTCAATCACATGTACTAACAAGTAGAACATTCCTCAAATGGATAAGCACACTCAAGCAAAAATAGAAATCATGCAGTACATGCTAGGCAACCGTGCAAGGTGTTATTAAAGACATTATTAAAGCATTAATCAATGTTATTCACCAAGCATTCTCAAACAATCATAAAAGAGCATAAAAGAAGTTAACTTTTTGCATATGACAATTCATGCAAGTTTGCTCTCTTTGCTTGAGCTCCCCTTATTGGGGTCAAATACCACCCTTCAACAATGAAGGTCATGAGGTCCTATGGACCTACCAAGTCCATTGGACTCGGTTGAACCTATGTGAGACATGTTTGTCTCGTAGCAAGCGGGTTCATCTTTTCTTATCCACCTAGGTGATACATTTTTCTTCCTAGGGGTCAAAGGTTCTAGAGTTCTAGAAGTCATAGGATCATGTAAATGGTTCTCATTTTTCCTATGAGCATGCATTCTAGCTCTAGCCTTCTTTTTCTCAATCATGCTTCTAATTCTACACATTCTAATGTAGTGAAAGCAATTTGGTCTAATATGACCATCAATACCACAATGATGACATGTAGGGATAAAGTTAGGAATCATACCATGTCCTTGTGCATGCATAGGAGCCTTCCCATGTCTTTGTGGTTGTCTTGGTAGTTGGATAGGATTTCTCCTTCTTTGTTGTTGACCAAGACTTGATTGCTTCCTCGGTTGATTTTGCATGATTGGTCTCTTCCCTTGATGAATTTGAGCTTGAGGGAAGTTATTAAGAGGAACTTTTTGAGCTTGAGGTTGTCTTCTTGAAGCTACCTTCACTTGAGCATTATGAGAGCATTGTCCTAGATCAATCTTCTTCCTAGGAGTTTGCACGTGTGAAGTCTCTTTGTTACCTAAGCTCTTGACAAATACGGTCTTGTTGGGAGTGGAGGACTCCTCACTATCTTCAAATCCAAGACCTCTTTTGTCATAAGGGCTCTTTCCAACACCAAGCATGTTGTCAAGTTTCTTGGTGCTTGTGGCCATCCTAGTCAATGACTCTTTGGCTTCATCAAGCTCCCTCTTCAACCCCTCTTCATTCCTCTTAGACAAAGCTAGCTCATCTCTTAGCTTGTCTTCAATCTTCTTGGATCTTTCCACTTGTTCATATAAGTGGTCATTATGAGCTAAAAGGTCTAGATTCTCTTCTCTCAATCTTTGAGTCTTTTCCTTGGTCTTCTTTTCTATGTTCTTAAACTCAATGAGAAATTCTTCTAGAACCTTTTTCTCCACATATCCATATGTGGAGTTAGATGAAGAGTTATCTTCACTAGAGTCAAAAGCTTCTTGACTCTCATTCTCTTCTTCATTGTAGAAGATCGGAAAGGCAAAATAATTATTCTCACAATCATTCAAGCTCATGGGACTTTCTTCAACAATTTTCACTTTGTTGTCCCGCTTGTGAGAGCTAGCAAGAGCCAAATGTTTAGCCACAACCTCTTCATCACTTGAGGAGTCATTTGAAGTGGCATCCATTTCCTTTCCTTCTCTTCCATCCCTCAAGTTAGCACAATCGAGGGAGATATGCCCGAATCCTCCACATTCGTAGCATTGAATCTTCTCTCTTGAAGATATCTCATGGTTTGGCTTGACATTCTTGATAGTGATCTTCTTCTTCTTGAAGTTATCCCTTTTTGAGCCATAACCACTCTTTTGTAGATTCAAGAACTTCTTGAATCCCTTGACAATGAGTGCCATATCTTCATTAGAGTCATCCTCCTCCTTTTCCACCTTAGAAGTTTCCAAGGCTAGATTCTTTTTCTTCTTAGGAGGTGAAGTGATAGCCTTTCTTGATTCATAGGCTAGAAGTCTTCCAATGACTTCACTCGGCTTCATATCCTTATAGGAATCATTTTCTTCTAAAGCCGTCACTTTAGGTTCAAACCTTTCGGGTAGAGATCTCATAATCTTCTGCTTGATTCTCCTATCCGAATACGGGTCTCCAAGTTGATGGCTTTGATTTACAATGTCCATTAGCCTAACTTGGAAGTCATTGAAGTGCTCGTGCTCTTCCATCCGAATGGTCTCAAAAAGAATTTGTAGGACTTGTAACTTGGAGTCCTTGACCACTTCGGTTCCCTCATGAGCAACTTCTAGGATATCCCATGCCTCTTTGGCAATCCTAGTAATTTGAATCAACTTATATTGATTCTCATCGACTGCGCAACGGATAGCATGTATGGCTTTGTTGTTCCACATGGAATCAACAAATTCTTGCGCGTCCCATAGTGCCTTAGGCTTAAGCACTTCTTCTCCTCCTCCGGTAGGAGTCATCTTTGGTGGAGCATAACCATCTTCAACCGCCATCCATGCCCTATCATGGATTTGGCACAAGTATGCTTCCATCTTCCCCTTCCACGAGGAGTAATTATCGCCGGTGAGCAACGGTGGCCTCACACTCGACGCTCCCTCTTTGCTCATCCCGAAACCACTCATAGTGTTTGGATGAATGCAAATGAGATGAATGCAAAATGTATGAAGAAATCAAACAATCACACACAATGCAAAAACACACCAAAAGTGAGCAAGGATCACCTAAGTATATCTAGGAACCCGCTCTGATACCAATTGAAACAAATTATGGTGTGTTCAATATTAATCTAGAGGGGGGGGTGAATAGATTTTACCCAATTTTACCAAATTTTCGTTAATGGTCAAGATTACGAAAATACCCTCCACTAGTCAAAATACAATAGCAAGTGTAATATGGTGCGGAAATTAAAAGACACTTGATATTTACGTGGAAACCCTCACGGGAAAAACCACGGGCTATGTAAGTGAGCCACACTTGAACCTCGAATCCACTAAATGTGTAAAACGATTACAACCTAATCCCGGAAGTAATCACACACCTACCTAATCCCGGTATAAGTGAACCTAGTCCCAATGCTTGTGATTTATGCAACCTAATCCCGGAAGCAACACAAGACTTAGTTCTCAATGAAGAGAAAACAACCTAAGTGAATATATGAAATACTCAAAATGCAACAAGAGCAAGGCAACTCTATATGCTTACCTAGAATGATGATATATCAATGAAATCAATCCTAGATATCAAAAGCTAAATGACATATCATAAAGCTTAGCTAGATGTTATCAATCACAAAACAATCCTAGCTATCAAACAATGTCAACATGTCCAAACATGTGAACTCAATTAGTTGTAGAGAATTTCTAACAACATAATTGTCAATTAAATCCACAAGAACATTCAATTAAGCTTGACTAGATAAATAGACATTAATCTATCAACCTAATCAACAATCAATTGTACAAGAATGTTCTAGGGTTAGCTATTTAGGGAAAATCATCCTAATCATGTAAGCTACCACAAACAAAACCCAATCATGTCATAACTTCACTAAATATGCAATAAGAGTGAAGATTTGCTAAACTAAGCAATAAAAGACATGTCTTGACTAAGATAGAACAATAAATGAAGATGTAGTGTTTGTTCTACTTACCAAGTCATAAATGAAGAAGACCCATGGAAGATTGATGCATGAAACATGTTAGATGCACATGGGTTTTGGGTTTGGAGAGTTAAAGAAGCAAGATTGAAGCTTTCTCTCTCTAGGGTTTGAGTTTCTCACTCTAAGGTCTGATTTTTAGCTCTACAAAACGAGCAAGGAAGAAGATGATACTTATATAGGACCCCTAGATGAAATGACGTCGTTTTGAAAAGTTTGCAAAAGAAACGCTGATTCTGCGCCCTTGTTCTGCGCCCTTGGCCGCAGAACAAGGGCGCAAAAATGCACCTGACAATTTTGCGGCCCCTAAACGCAAAAACCAAGGGCGCAGAAAAGAGGACAGAGAGTATGAATTCTGATCCTTGTTCTGCGCCCTTATTTCTGCGGCCTTGACCGCAGAACAGGGCGCAAAAAATGCACCTGATTTTCAAGCGACTCAAAACATGACCAAATGACATCGAAACCTTTCGTATAATATATCGTTGGAAAGGTATGGAAGTCTACTTTCTACTCCAATTTATGGAATGACATTTCAATGTCTGTAGAAAAAGTTATGGTCAATGGAGTGACCAAAGGTCAGAAACGGACAACAACAGAGTTGCCCTGTTTTGGTGGTCACTTTGGAGATTTCAAAACCAATCCAAACGGTCATGAAATATTACGAATAATATATCGTTGGAAAGGTATGAGTGTCTAGTTTGTCCAGAATTTTACAAAACTCAATTTAAAACTTTGTGTAAAAAGTTATGGTCACAAGACCATACAAAGGTCAGTTTTGAAAAAACATTTAAATCATTGAAATCCAATATTTTGAACCTAGACACTTTACTCCAATCAACCAAACCAAATCTAACACTTATCCAAGAGAAGAATGAGTCCTTCTCAAGTGGTCAACCATCGCGCTAAGACATGCACACCATCATGCAAGCGCGGACATTTCCGATCACACAAACGGAAACGAATTACACCACACTTAAGACTAACATGAAGTGCAAGTGTGGTTGTGAATAAATAACATGCATGGGAAAGGATAACATCATGAAAAATCACCAAGCATGTGACACACAAAAGATATGCAATATATGAAAATGCATAAGTGTGATGATAAAGCATATAAGCACACAATTACGAGAACCACAAATGCAATCATAAAAATGCAATGAAAGTGAGTGTGTGCTAAAAGACATAGATGCACAAATCAATGAAACACATATGCATGATAACAAATGCAAGATAGATAAAGATGCATGCAAGTGTGTGTGTGCACCTAATCTCTTCAAGAACCAAGTCAAGTGATATACCTTTTGAAGCTCTTGATCTTGAAGTCACCGGGATGCTTGGAAGCTTGCCTTGATAATCATCAAGATGACCTAAGCTACCCACAACACAATCATCCCCAATGTGGTATGTCATGAAATAAGCCAATCACAAAATAGAGGTCCTTACATACGGCATACAAGTTGAGAGACTGACGTGGGATTGGAATGGTGGTAAAAATTCCTCTCAGTTTGTAAAGGCTGTAGCTAATCTTCTAAAACCTGGTATGAGGTCTGAAAGAGTTTGTTCAGAGGGTTTTGTAGAGGTGGTGGGGAATGGAAAAGGGATCAGGTTTTGGCAGGATTTAAGGGTGGAGTCTAGGAGACTTAAGGAGGCTTTTCCTAGAATTTTTGCTTTAGCTAATGATAAAGAGGGTTGTGTGAATAATTTTGGTGTTTGGCGGGGTGATAATTGGGAGTGGCAGGTGGGCTTAAGAAGACAGATATTCGGCTGGGAAAGGGAGCAGTGGGTTTGTTTTCTAAAAGTTCTAAGTTGTGTGATTATGCGTAAGGATATTTGTGATAGGATCGGCTGGAGTTTTGTTTCTTCTGGGGAGTACTCTGTCTCTTCTTTTCGCATGGCTCTGGAGAACGAAGTTGAGTTGAGGCAGGTGAATACGAAGCTTCCCTGGAAAGGTATTTGTCCTCCTAAAGTCGAACTTTTTTTTTGGCAATTACTGCAGGGGAGAGTGATGGTTGGCAATGTGCTTCAAAGGTTTGGGGTCAAGATGGCTTCGAGATGTCACTTTTGCAAATCAAGTGATGAGTCTTTACCCCACCTCTTTATGCACTGCCCCTGGTCCTGGAAGATTTGGCAGAAGGGGATGGGCTGGTGGGGGGTTTCTAGCTGTATGTGCTCCAGCGTTCCTGAGTGGTGGGAGGCCTGGTCCGGGTTTTTTCCCTCTGGTAGATACACGAGAGCATGGAATACGCTCTTTTACGCTGTGCTCTGGTCTATTTGGGAAATGAGGAATCAAGCTATTTTTAATGAAAAGTTGGTTGATGATGATCAGGTGATGGACATGGTTACTTTCAGAGTTGGGTGGTGGTTCAAGCATCATGGGGCTGGGTTGTGTGAGCCTATTACAACTATTTTACTGAACATCAAAGAGAGATGTGTGGAGAAAAATAGGGACAAAAATCAAAGGGCTGTGTGGAATCCTCCTAATGGCTTCGGATTGATGTTTAATGTGGATGGCTCCTCGTTAGGAAATCCTGGTATGTCAGGTATTGGCGGTGTGCTGAGAGATTCTGAGGGGAGAGTCCGATGTTTGTTCTCTGAATGTATAGGCATCCATGACCCTATAGCAGCTGAGCTCCTGGCGATTCGTAAAGCGGTGTCCCTGTGTGTGTCCTCCCCCTTTGTATTAGGTCATAATGTGGAAATTGTTAGCGACTCTAAGGTTGTGGTGGACTGGATTAATAAGGAAGGTGTTGGTAATATTAACTTAGTTAATTTCATTTACGATATTCGTTGTATGTTGAAGAGGCATGAGAATATGGTGGTGGTTTTCGCTGGAAGAGCCTCTAATTTCTTTGCTGATAGGCTTGCTAAGCAGGGTGCTTCTGGGGTGGAGGACTTTGAGGAGTGGTTTACCTCGGGTTGAGTGTGTCTTTTGTTCTTGTTGTTGTTTCTTGTGTTGTGTTTCTGTTTCTCCTGCTTCGGCCCGGTCCCCTGTTTTTTCTTGAGGGCTGTTGTCTTGCTGTGTTGCCTGTTGTGTGGTTGTTGCTGGTTTTTGTTATAATAAAACTCCCTTTATTGTTCAAAAAAAAATGTAGGCAAAGGAAGTCAGTAAAATGGATCTATAACTTTGGGAAAAGGATTGGCTCTAAGGGCTGGGCATGGGGGTCCTAGTCCCGAACCCGTCGGCTGTCGGTGGACTGCTCGAGTTGCTTCCATGGTGAGAGTGGGTCGTCGCGTGCCAGCTGGGGGATGGACTGGGAATAGCTCTTTCGGGAGCCTTCACCGGGTGTCAAATAATCGACTCAGAACTGGTACAGACAAGGGGAATTCGACTGTTTAATTAAAACAAAGAATTACTATGGTCCATGTTTAAGTTATTTTAATAATAAATGCAATATTTTACCGAATTAAATTTAATTTCTATTAATGTATTAATTTCATAATTTCGTATTGTATTGCAATATTATGTTAATTATGGTGTGAAATGTTAATTGTGGAGAAATATTTAAAAAAGGGAAAGAAATGGAATATTCCTGGGAATAAGGAGGAATATTCCTTATAGAGATAAATTTGAAGCAGTGGGTTGAAGATGGAATAGTGAAATAGAGTGACTGTTGCACTATTTTAGTGCAAAACTTGCACCAAATCCACTATTCGGGTTGGAGTTGCTCTTGCCAGTTATCAGGTACCAATTATTTGGATCTTTTGAGGTTGGGCTTGCTTAGAATTGAATTGGGCTTGGGCTTGGGTCAATTTCATAGATTGAGTTGTTGACTTTGGTGAATTTATGGGATTGAGGTATTACATATATTTTTTAATCTTTATCTGCAAGAGTACCATTATTTATTTGTCAATAGCACACAACTACAAATAACATGAATCACGATGTTAATTAATATATGTATAACAAAGTTTAAGCCACGTCCTCATTGTATGGTTCTCCATTTTTATTTTTATTTTTGAGTGTCCACAAGTCCATACATCAACATTTTTTTATTTTTTTTTTAGCTAAATCTCTGATCTTTCTTAATAAGATAGCCTTATAGTTTCTCCAAAGTCTAGCCATCAACATTAAAACCATCTTCGTGTGATAATCCGCTATTTTAAAACTTGAAAAGTGTAGCAATCCAATAAAACAATGTCCCTCATTATTCCACAATATGATATTTTCTGAACAATTTGGTTTGTATCCTTTGCATTGGATCTACATGTAGTTTGGACTATAACAATGAACGATCGGGATCTACATGTAGTTTGGTTTGTAGTTTGAATAATCCACCGGGATGCCCTCCTTATCCACTATAACAATGAACGACTTGAGACAATCAGACACCTTCAGCTTGTTTGGACAAGGACTATCATTAGACAAAGAAACCAGTAGTTTTCCTCTGTCCAACCTTCTTTTGAGTAAGCACTACAAAAAAAATGTCTATCAGTGACAAACTATTTCCGATGGCGCTAACTGCCATCGATAATAGTACCTTTTACGACTGCCATATTAGTGCAGTTGGAAATGAGTAAAAATCTGGTACAACATTTTTGATGGCCAATGACCATTGGAAATAGTTTTTGTGCCATCAATGTTGTTCCTATTTCCGACGGCACTTTTTGTGCCATCAAAAATGAGTAAAAATGTAATACCCACATTTCCAACGGCCATTGGGCGGCCGTCAGAAATAGTCTTTGTTTCGTTGGAAATGAGGAAAAAGTAATCCAACATTTATTTGATGGACTAATTGCCATTGGAAATAGTCCACATTTCCAACGGTAAATGGTCTTTTCCGATGTCATTTAGCCGTCGGAAAAAACCAATTTTTTATTGTAATGTCAAAAACGTATTTTTATATAAAGTTTCTTCAAATAATTTGTTTAAATAAAAATTCATGATTTATTTTTTCTTCAAAAATAAAAAGTTAGATAAAATAATTATATAAACTCTATTTCATAGTAAGCATTTAATACACCTGATTTTCCCTAAATTGCTATCCGGACAATGACATATATGTGCAAAAATCAGGAGTGAACACTTTGATGCAATAGAAATACACAAAACATTTGTCAGGATTATGATGAAAGGATTTGTGAAATATTGACGTCATTCTTTAGGAACTCCCTTTTATAATAAGCATTTTTATCTTGAAAAAATTGCTCGGTGGCAAAATATCACAAGTCAACTGCCCAGAAAGTCACGTAGAGATGTCAAGGAACATTACGACGCCCTCGTACATGACATTTGCAAGATTGATTCGGGTTGTTCAAGTTGCCGAGTTATGCCGATGACTTGTGGGATTTTTTATGCCGTCGGAAATAAAATAAAATATAAAAATAGTACCGCATTTCCGACGGCTTTTGGGCCATCCGAAAATAGTCAAATAAGTTGCCAATATTACCCACTTTTCTAACAACATAAAAGGTGTCATCGGAAATGCTAAAATTTAATTCGAATTATATGGACACATCTTACTAAATTAACTAAATATAAAATATAGAAAAATTATTAGTAATCACAAGAACATTTAGTTATTTTTAATTATATTTAATGACACTACTATATCATAGTTTTTTTTTAAACAAACTCTAATAATTTTAATAAAATATTATTTTAAAAAACAATATCTCAATAGTTATATTTAAATAGTATACAAAAAAAATATTTAATTAAATATTATACAAACATATCAATAGCTTATATATAAATATAGTATGCAAAACATATCAGATATAAAGTTATAACAAAATGGTAAGGGCAACCCCTTACTATCATCCAAGTCAAGGGTTCAAACCATATGAATTTCATGGAGTTAAAGTTGTCGGGTGACATGTTTCAAACCACATATCAGTTGGAATTGTCACGTGTCGTTTTTTGAGACAATAGATAAAGGATGTAACTTGTAAATGGGAAGAACATGAGGGGCTTGGTGGTGGATTTAAGTACTTGTATTAATTGTTGGTTAGTGATACAGTTGGGAGATTTAAAGCAGAATTTAAGGGGGAGAGAGGTGGTGGGTTGGAATGAGTTGCAAATAATATAATTCGGAGAGGAAATCCATTTATGGGGGATTTGTGAATTGCAAACTAATTAATGGTGAACAACCTCCATGAATAATCTCGTTTTTTTCCTCTAGAAATTAGGTTTTCTTGATTGCGATTCTTGGTACGATTTCGTTGTTCTTTTTTTTTTTTTGGTAAATAAAATTAAACTAACTTTGGAAGATCTGAAATAAAATCTACAAAAGAATTGATACAAAACGTAGAATGCAAAGATTTGAAAGAAAATAAACCGAGATAAAAAAAAATATAGCAAATATGAATCTAAAATTTGAAAAGAAAAACAAAACAAACATGCGAAACAATAAAATCAATAAATACTAAATATGAGAAACATGAGATTGGGATCTAAAAAAAAATATATATAAACAAAAATAGTGAACATTCAGCGATTTAAAATAATATATATCATTATGGTTTTGAAATAAGGAAAGTGGGGTTTTATTAGTTTTAATTTGTACATGATTTTTTTTAATAAAAATTATTTATCTCTTTAAGTAATTTGATAAAGGAAAGAAAAAAATACTAAATAATTTTAAAAATGGAGAATATATTGTTCAAGCAACGGGTGTGCCAATAACACCACTATTAAAATAATGAATAGTAATCAATGCTTTAATTAAGTGTATTGTTTCTGACTTTCTGTCAAAAAAATAATTTCCTTGAAGTTAAAAATGGTAAATCTAGAGAAAACTTTTTCGTATTTTAAAAATAGTTATCTATACCATACTAATAATACTTAATCTCGATAGATCTTGACAAATCCTTAATAATAATGGTTAAACTCGACAAGTCCTACGAATCCTTAATGTGAGCTCAATGTCAAGTCGGAATCATAATGACATGTCCATGCTCCAAATCATCATAATAATAATATATATATTTTTTTTTTTGTGAGATGCAAGAAAATTTATTAGGAACCAAAAACAAAGGCCTAGCAACACAAAAAGCACAAACACAAGCAGGCGGAGGAACAACCACCCAGAACAACACCACTGAAAGGCAAGAAAAACAAACGAGAACAGAGCCAAGAGCCACAACCCAGCAAACAAAACTAGACCAGCAAACAAGGAGAAAGAAAAAAGGAAAAACATAGACACACAGCCAAGGACCCTGCAGCAAGACGAGCACTAACTGCTGAATGACAACAGCAGAGCATCAGAAACTCCAATTCAGCAGGTCCCCCCCATAATAATATTGTTTCACCAGTCTATTTCATTTTTCTTCCATTCAAATGGGAAAAAGAACAATGTTTCAATACTTTGAATATAGTTACAAGGGGATGGCAACACCCATATTGCATATAAATGAAGGGCTCCTGTCCTGTAGATTTCATTGTCACAATCTAAATCCAGTCTGGTGTTAGCTCTCAAGTCTCAACTAGATATTAATGGTAGACCAATATTATTATGATGATTAATGGAGCATGTGATAAGGTAGTATATTTTGGTGTCTTAAATAGACATCCAACTAGCATGAATAGCCTTAGAAGAGGTGCTACCAACTGTGGCACTCAAAAAGTAAGAATAGAGCAACATGCTTGCACAAAGTATCACAGGCATTGCACAGCTGTAGAGTATGCTGCAATGCAACACAATCGTCAATAAGCAGTTGGTCATACTCAATCATATGTTAATAACAAAATCTGCTGATGTGGCATAAGGAGTAACAGAATCTGCTGATGTGGCTTAAACAATCAATTCTATTGGTTAGCTTCTCCGTGAATCATGGAACATGCAAATAGTGTGTGAATCGTTTATTTCATGTATATATATAGGAGAAGCCTTGTATTAACTTTAGATCATCAATAACAGAATCACAGAGAAAATATTCATTCCAGATTTTCTCAGCTCCCAAACATATTCTTTTCTTTCAGTCATTTGATCAAATACCTTATCATTTTTTCATGGTATCAGAGCCTTTTGACTAACGTCAAATGGAAAATCATGCTTGATCAGACGATAAATGTACCTAATTGAGGTCCCCATTTCTTAGCTTCTGTTCTCGTTTTCGAGCACATTTTTGTATATAATGTGTTTTGTGAGCCTTGTGTAGGTATATATTCCCTACAATGGTGTTTGAACGTAAAGTCAAGTTTTGGAGGCAAAAATGAGCTAAAAAGTGAAGAATTAGAAAGTATGCAGAGTTGCCACGGTCTCACCGTTGACCCAAACTGTGGCGTGATTTGAGGTCAACCACGGCATGTTTCTATGGTCAATCTGTCATTGAGCTAGAATGTGACATCGGGACCGGGGCATAGTGCCAACTCTGTTTTCCAAAGGTTGATGGGCTAAAATTGTAAAATGTCTATGCAGAACACCCATATTTCGGGGTCCATATCTCCCTCCTCATATTGAACTGGGCTTCCTACCATATATTTTTGGAAAGCCCCAGAAGTATACTTTCCAGCGGTTTTGATGGATCATGATTCCAGGCTTTCTAGAGGGAGATATGCATTTCCGTAACAGTGCGTGAGGCTAGAAACATAACCGCGGTAAAGACTTTATGCAAAACACCTGCATTTCAGACTACATATCTCCCTCATCAGATCAAACCATGTTAAGCTCTACATATATTTAGAAAGCCCCAGACGTCTAGTTTCTAGAATCTTTAATGGATTACGATTCTGGGCTTTCTAGAGGAAGTTATGCATGTTTGAGTGACTGGTGTGTGAAACTGGAAATTCCACCAATGTTCATAGTGAGTGACCATGGTGACTGAACTCACTCACCTCACCCACTCGTCTCAACCTCTGCCCAAACTTCATAAAAGCTATGGCAACTGACCATGGCGAGTGAACCACTAGCCTTAGCCACTCGTCTTGACCCTGGAAAGGGCAAACTTGTCCTTTCAAGCCTAAATTCATCCCCAAACTTACCCTAACTATAAATACACCTCTTTGCCTATTCTTTCAAGAGAGACCTACGAAATTCCTCACCTCTCTTCACCCCATCTTCATCTTCTTCACAAACGAAGAGAGAGAGAAGTTTCTAAAGCTCTCATGAAGGTTCTCCTCCATGGGAAGCTCACCACCACCACTTTCTACCCATCATCCATCACATTTGGAGTAGATTGCAAGGAGAAAGGAGAGGTTTTTGGACCAATTTTGAGCTAGAAAGCATGGAGAACTTGGAGAAGGCCATCTTCAAGGGTTGTCTCTTTTAAACTCTTCTCTCTGTAATTCTTGTTTTCTAAATGTGTAACCCCACTTGGGAATATTGCAAACCTATATTTGTGCTTATTTATGTGATGATTGTTTATAAATCCATTTGGGTTTTGATTTATTCTTGTTATTATTGCATAATATCTTATCTTGATATTCATGTGTGTGGAGATTGGAAATTGATATGTGTTCATGGATGGGATTAGGAGTAGATTAACTTAAATGAGGAGTAGTTGTAATCAAATATCCTATTTGTGTGTGTATGTTGATGGAAGGTCGAAATGCCTTGATTTGATGGGTTTGAGTGTATGTGGGTTAGGATTGTACCTCAATGGATGACCTTCCAGGTATAGTTTTGACCACTTAACTTTAAAAGAATAGATGAAACTTGTTTTATGCATGACCGTGCTAGAACAGGTTTTTGTTATATGTTCATGTGCTTAATGGTTGGGACTAGAGGGACCTTTGGGGAGTGATTAGTGTTCTCGAATCCCTTAATTGAGAGAATAAGCCCATAACTTTAATTGAATGTCCTTAAAGCCTAACAACCATTATTTGTGCACTTATGTATGGTAAACCTATTGGACCTTTGTGTGATCATTATCATGCATCTCTCCAAGCCACCCTTTTATTATTTGTCTCTTTCAACACCATTCTCACCCCTCTATATTCTATTTGTTTTTATTTGTATTCTTTACTTTACATTTCCACACACACCACACCGCAATATGCATACACCTTATACACACCATTCTCACCACATCCGCATTCTATTTACATTACTTTAAACAAACACTAAAACTCAAGACGGTCGACAGATCATACCTCTATGTGGACGATACCCTTGCTTGTTGCTATACTAGTCTCTAGTCACTAGTCACTTGCACAAATAAGGTGAACTTTAAATATAAATATTTTGACATGCAAAACGACATTTGTCAAAACGGCGCCGCTACCGGGGAGGCGTATTCGTTGATTGTTTCTTGTTTTAGCTTAGGTTCTGTAAATTTTAGATTTAATTGCTTTACGCATTGTTTTTAGATATGCTGAAAATAAACACTTTTTTTTTCTTTTTTTCTTTATAGCATATGCATTTAATGTTGTTTGAGTTGTGTTTGTGCAAGGAAAGGGAATCTTCAGGTCATATGGACCACACAACTCTTGAGAACCATATGTGTGCGCTTATCACACCCAACAACCCCCAAGTGAAACGGCATCGCCACAACGGACGTGTTGGACGCAGCCACAAGAGGTAATTCCTCTACTTTAAATAGAGTGCTTGTGGATTAGTTGTTGAGTTGGGCGGAAATTGCCCATGAGCTTAATGTTAAAATGCTATACTTGTAGTGTTTGTAACTTTTATTTTTGTTTAGATCTAAGAGTGGATTTGTATTATGCTCAGATCTTAGGATTTGTTGTGTTTTATTGTTAGCTTTTTATTTTTGTTCTTATCTCTGAATTTTGCTAAGGATTGTCCATATTTTATGATTTGAGCAACATTGAGGATAATGTTGAGTTTAGGTTTGGGGGTGTGGACACCTTCGTTGTTTATTTTGTTTTTATTTTTGTTATGTTCAGAAAATTTTCAAATCTCTACACAAAACGATCAATTTAATATATTTTTTTTTTGGAAATGAGTCCATTTTGTTAAGTTGTTTTTCTTTGCGTGCCGGTAGAGACATGCATTGCATGCTTTTAGCTCCGTGCGTCGCTTTAATTTGCTTGTACAGTGCCAATCTTTTGATGTTGAGGTGGATGATACTTCTATGTTTGTTTAGCCTAGGAAAATTGTGGAGACTACCTGTGAGCTACACTGTGCCTAAATAACGAAAGTTTGTGGGTTTTGTTTCTACTCTTATACACTCTTCGATTTTTTTCTTCATTGTGATCTCATTGTACATCAATTTTGCATTGATTGCTATAGAACTTGATCAGTCTATTTCTACTTATATTTTAGGCCTTTTTCCTATTGTTTTTGCTTGTTTCTTGAGGCCCTTTTGGTGGTTTGATGTGTTTGTTGCGCCGTGTAGGTCACTTTCCATAGAAGTGGTGCAGATATCCGATTTTGGAAGAAATGGTGTCAAAAGATGAAGAAAAGGGCAATTTTGTCATTTTCCACGGTTTGGGCAGCAGCTTAGGCTAGTGCACATGCAGCGGTCAACACCAGAGGAAATTCAAGTATTTTCCATGGCTTGAGCCGCCCCCTAGGCACTACCTACCCAGCGACAGATGCAGCGTCAAAGTCCAGAGGTGCAGCTTTTGATTTACCACTGCCCATGCAGTGGCCTACCTAGCGTCAGATGCCACGGTCACCAACAATGTGTTCAACTTAGATTTTCCGTGGGGTAGGCAACTTACCTACCCAGGGGCACATGCAGTGGTTGCATGCTCGTAAACCTGATTCATCTTGGTTAGCGAGTGACCTATTTTTGAGCTGTTATATATAGAGTTGAGATTATTATTTCAGGGGGGTTGGAGACTTAGAAAAATCAGAAAAATCTTACATTCATCAATCCTTGGAGAATTCTGGAAAGCAAGAAGATGACGGAGATTTCAAGATGAGCACTTCACCATCATGAGTTTTCTCTTCTTCTCTTCTATGTTTTTGTTCTCTCCATTGATGTGTAACTAAATCTTTAACTAGAGGATTGATGTAACCAATTTTGGATAACTCTATGTGAACAATTAGTCTATATTTTGTTAATCAATTGGGTTTTTGTTTTGTTTATTGAATTAATTGTTTTATATTACTTATTCATATTATTTTATGGCCTCAATTGATATGGGTTTGTGATTTAGTTTATCTATGAGATTAGGGTTTAGATGTGAATGGCCTTTCCCATTTAAACCATAATCATATGTTTAATAGACTTGAAAATTAATGTTTGCATGGCCTTGTTGCATTGATTTGGCTTAGAGTTTTATTCTTAAGGATTTCCATACCATAACTTGAGACATGGCCTTTGTGCGAGTGATGGGAAAGAGATTCATTCTTAATTGTTAATCATCAAAACAAGCCCTAAACTAGATTGAAGTGTTTTTTTGAGACTAATTGTGAGCATTGAGTGTCTAAAAAATGTGCATCGATTCTCTAGTATTTCTCTCCATATATTCATTTCTTGTGTGATCTTTGATTGATTCTAGTCCTTAGTTCAAGTATTCATAATTTAGGTTAATTTTATATTTAAACAAATTTCCAAGATAAAGCATTATGCAATTTAGTTTTTCGCTTTTAGAGTAAATCCTTGCTAGATTAATTGGTTTTGACCGATAAAATCGCCGATCCCAGTGAACGAACTTTCTTAGTAAATTGAATACAGATTTTACTGCATCAATTTTGGCGCCACTGCCGGGGATTGGTATAGATTTTATTAGTTGAATCTAGTTAGTTCAGTTTAGGTAGTGTGTGTCATTATTTTTAGTTTTTTTTTTTAGCCTTTTTGTTTCATCTTACTTCGTGGTAGTTGTGTTTTTGGTGTTTCAGGCTTTATGGTGTATGAACGGACATTGTTCGCTTGGAGGTATTCTGATCCCTGCTAACGATGAGATTGACCAAGTAGGCCGGGTTGCTAGACAGTTCAAAGAAACAGATCCTTTGGTTGAGGAAATGGGAGATCGAGTTGCTCCACATGATCGGGTTATTCAGGCCGAATGAGAGATTCGAGATGAACAAGGTGTTCAAGAAAGCCCACCTGGTTCACCAAGACGTGCATTAAAAGATGATATCAGGACAATGAGAGAGTCTGGACAACCTATGTTGGGAAACAAACCATAACCAATTGTGTTAGATGCTGTGGCCAGGAGTTATGAGTTAAGGAGCATGCATTTAAATATGTTGCCATCTTTTCACAGTTTGTCAATGGAAGACTGTCACCAGTTCATGAAGGACTATCAATCTATTGTGGAGACATTCCCTATTGGTCGACTGACTAAAAAGCAATTGAGGATGAGGTGTTTCTGGTATTGTTTGAAAGACAAAGGCATGAAATGGTATAATTCATTAAAGGCAGGATCTTTGGCATCGTGGGACTAGGTGTGCAATGTATTTTTCAACAAATTTTTCCCTAACTCGAAGACAAAGGAACTCCGAATCAAAATAGCGAGTTTCACTAAGGATGATGGTGAGTCTTTTCATGAGGCATGGTTGCGATACAAGGAGCTGTTAGATCAAATACCCCCTCACATGGTGACAGAAGAGTACAAAATCCACACTTTTTATGATGGATTGACACCTTTTACCCAAGCCATTGTTGACAACGCTTGTGGAGGTGCTATTACGAAGAAGTCTGCTTTAGAGATCAATAAGATCTATGAGACGTTGGCTCTGAATTCACAGCATAGAAGTTCAACTGTTAGGAAGGGTGGAAGGCATGAGGTCAGTCAGAGCACAGGGATGGAAATTCAAATGGCTAATCTTGCCAAGCAAGTACAAGCTATGATGGCTCAAAACTCGAATAGGAATCAGCAGCAAGGAGGGGTAAACTCAATGCATGATGGAGATGGGATGTCGTTTGAAACAGAGGAGGTTCAAGATTTCAATTACTAAAGAGGGAGAAATGACCTCTACTCAAACACCTATAATCCTGGATGGCGTAACCACCCCAATTTCTCCTATTCTAACCCAAACACTACTCTGAATGGTCATCAACAATCTCAACAGAACACTCAGGGAAACAATCATGGATGTTACAACAGAGGTAATTACCAAGGCCAAGGGTCCAACAGCCAACCTCAACAATGGAACAATGCTACAAACAGAGATAGTACTACTTATCAGCCCAAAAAAGCAATCTTTAGAAGATATTGTGTCATCCCTTGCTGAGACTACAAAGCGCTTTTCGAAAGTTATAGAATGTAGAATAGAAGACGTTGAGCTATCTATTAAAACTTTGGGGACGCAAATGGGGTCATCTATTAAGAACTTGGAAACACATATGGGGCAAGTAATCAACACAGTTCGCAGGAATGAACTAGGAAGGTTTCCTAGTCAATTAGAGCAGGAAAAGTCACTGACTGTGTTGTGAGTGTTAGATAATGAAGTTGTTGGTAGGAAGGAGCAAAAGGGACCCAGGAGATCAAGATAAGATGAGAGTAAGAAGAAGGAGGCTAGAATAGAGGAAGAAAATATAGTGGTTGAGTCTACACCCAAGAAGACCTCAGCTTTACATAAGTCTCCAGATCCATACATTCCACCTCCTTCATATGTTCCACCAATTCCATTCCCTGGGAGGCTTAAAATAGACAAGTTAAGTAAGGCATTCAAGGAGATCTTCGATGTCCTCTCCAAGGTAGATGTAAACCTACCTCTTCTCGAGATGATTGAAAAGATGCTAGCGTATGCTAAATTTTTCAAGAGTCTTCACACCAACAGGCAGAAGTTTGGGCCGAATCATTAGGAATACATAGCCGATAGTGCCAGTGTAGTATTGCAAAAGGAACTCCCACCTAAACTGAAAGATCCGGGCAGTTTCTGCATCAACATCACAGTCGGAGGTACCCAGCTCGAAAAAGCTATGTTAGATTTGGGAGCCGGTATTAATTTGATGCCTTATTCCATTTATAGGCAGCTAGGGTTGAATGAGTTGAGGCCTACAACAATGTCACTTCTGCTAGCAGATGGGTCAGTATGATATCCAAGAGGGGCTGTTGAAGATGTGTTGGTCCAAGTGGCGAAACTTATCATTCCAGCAGATTTTGTGGTATTGGATATGGAAGATACAAGTAAGGAGACTAACATGAGACCTATTCTTCTTGGTAGACCATTCATGGCTACGGCCAAGACATTCATTGATGTGCAAAATGGAAAGCTTTCAATGACAGTGCTAGATGAGACAGTAGAATTCAAGCTTTTCGAAGCTTTATTGATAAGTCTATAAATACACTATATGTATCCCCTATTTTCCTATGTTTTGATCTCGTTTTCCTTGGTATTATCATGTTTTTAATGTTTAAATAATGTGTTTATAGGTCATTTTGTTATAGGAGGAGCCTACGCGCGATAACGGAGATTTTCCGGGCAAATACGGGACTATCGGGTTAAAAAAGCATTTTTTCCAGTTTTCATCGAAGTGTACCACGTCCTATACCACGTCAGGCAAAATGGTGTACCACATCCTGTACCACGTTTTTGAAGACATGATGCACTGCCAACTTTCGTGGTTAGACGTTAAAGCATACCACGCCAAGCCAATTTGCGTACCACAAGTTTTGGCAGTGTATCCAAATTAAGTTTCGTCAGACAGCTTCGTTAAAGCGTACTGCGAGATGTACCATGAGATGACAGTTTCCACTCACTTTTCACCTCTTTTTGACCCTTTCTTTGACCCTCTCTTTGACCTACCTATATATAGAACTTTACCAAATTTTCTAAATTGGGCTTCACAAATTCTAGATCTAAGAAATTGCTCCATTCACGTCAACCTTCATATCCTTCACAAATTCTTCACAAATTCATCTCATCCATCACCTCTTCACCATAAACCACCACAAATCCATAACCTCCATCACATAACCTTCTTTTACACATCATACCCATCATCAATCGTGACCTTGGAGCATCAAAGGAAGCTTGAATCAACTCAAGTCATTGGAGCCTAGCACTTGCAAGGAAGAAGTTCTTCATAATTAGTTCATTTCTTACAACTTATTCTCTTATCTTTGTGTATTTGCTATGGTTTACTTCAATTTATTATCTCAAATGACTTTGAGGTGTAATATGAGCTAAACACTTTTATGCTAGAATTATGTTGATACCAAACCCTTAATCCTTTAGTAATAATTTGCCTACTTTCTCTTAAAATGCTTGTATGGTAATATGGATAGTTTGAGTTCTTAATGCTTTTGCTAGATTGATCATCTTGTAATTGTTATATTGGTTGTGTGAATGAACTTGTGAGGTGACGCGCTAAATGTACCAATCAAAATATCCACTGTATTTGACCGAAAAGTTGAGAGATCACTAGGCCGGCATATAAGGATCGTTTGTGTGTCCCACTGTGTTAGATTAGCCTGAATATATTTTGTATGTTTGGGTGCAATTTCTATTACTCGAAAGAGATTAGGAGTTAGTTAAAGGGGACACGAACCTATAACGTATACTCGTGTAATTTGAGAGATTAGGCGGATCGAGTTCTTAATTAGAAGGGTGCGGTGGATTCTAAATTCTAGCATTATTTCATCGAATTACAAATATCGTTTTCTTGTGTGATTTAATTAATTTGCTTAATACATGCTTAGAATTTGCTTTAGTTTAATTTAATGATAAGTTTGGAAATCCTTCAATTATATTGTTCAAATAGCATGCGTGCCTTCGAACGCCAGTAATCATACAATCCCTTAGTCTCTGTTGGACGATACCCTACTCTATCATTGCACTACATTTCGCCTCGTACTATTGCGAGCGTGACGATTTGTAGCGATCATTCATCGTACCCTATATGAGCTGATGATTGCTCATTCATCGAGGTTTTAGACCCTAGGGTTGATGGAATGTTCAAAGATAAAGATTTGGAAGATTAGGATTGGGAAGATTGGAACGAAGAAATTGAAGATAGTTCCGAATACTCTGAAGAAGAAATTGAAAACTTTCAAGTTTCAACTGTTAGTGTAAAATCAAACCCACATCCCAAGTTAGAACTCAAGGAGCTGCCAGCAACATTGAAGTACGTATATCTAGGTGAAAATGATACCTAGTCATTGTTGCTTCAGAATTACAGAGTAATGAGGAAGAACGGCTTGTCGGGGTTTTACATAAGCATAAGTCAGCCATAGGATGGTCAATTGAGGATATCAAAAGAATTAGTCCAACAATTTGCATGCACAAGATATTCTTGGAAGAAGAATCTAGACCATCAAGAGAGGCTCAGAGGCAGTTGAATCCAATAATGAAAGAGGTAGTGAAGAAAGAGGTCCTGAAACTTTTAGAGGTAGGGATTATCTATCCCATATCAGAAAGTAAGTGGGTTAGCTCGATTCACTTAGTTCCTAAGAAATCAGGTATTACCGTGGTTCACAATGAGCAGAATGAGTTGGTTCCACAGAGGCTTCAGACAGGATGGAGAGTGTGTATCGACTATAGAAAATTGAACATGGCCACTAGGAAAGACCACTTTCCTCTTCCATTTATTGATCAGATGTTAGAGCGTTTGGCAAGGCATAGTCATTATTGCTTCCTTAACGGATACTCAAGGTACAATCAGATTGCCATAGCACCGGAGGATCAAGAAAAAACCACATTCACTTGTCCATTTAGGACGTTTGCATATAAAAGAATGTCATTCGGCCTCTACAATGCACCAGGTACCTTTCAGAGATGCATGATGTCAATATTCTCAGACATGCTAGAAGAAATCATTAAAGTGTTCATGGATGACTTCTCCGTATTTGGGGATTCGTTTTATTTGTCTCTGCACAATCTTACCTTGGTCCTTCGAAGATGCGAAGAGAACGACTTAGTATTGAACTGGGAAAAGTGTCACTTTATGGTGTAACAGGGGATAGTTCTCGAGCATGTGATCTCAAAGAAAGGAATTGAAGTGGACAAAGCCAAGGTAGAGGTGATCAGTAGTTTACAACCTCCAAAATCTGTGAAGGATGTGAGATCGTTTCTGGGACATGCAGGTTTTTACAGAAGATTTATCAAAGACTTTTCGAAGATAACAAGGCCCCTATGTTTGCTCCTACAAAAAGAAACCAATTTCGAGGTAAGTGATGAGTGCATGGTAGCTTTTAACACCTTAAAGAGAGCATTGACAACTGCACCATTGATAATTCTACCCAACTGGGAGTTGCCCTTTGAATTAATGTGTGACACTTCGGATTATGCTATCGGAGCTGTTTTGGGACAGCGGGTAGATAAGGTTCCGCATTCAATATATTATGCTTCTTGAACCTTAAATGATGCCCAATTGAACTACTCAACAACTGAGAAGGAGCTTCTGGCAGTAATGTTTTCATTAGAGAAATTCCGGACATATTTGGTAGGCACCAAGGTCATTGTGTATTCAGATCATGCAGCCCTTCGTTATCTTCTTCAGAAAAAGGATGCCAAACCTAGATTGATTATGTGGATCCTCCTGTTACAAGAATTTGATTTGGAGATACGAGACAAGAAGGGTAGTGATAATGTGGTTGCTGATCATTTGAGTAGGTTAGTACAAGAAGATCCTGATGAGGTAGATAAATTACCATTGCATGAGAAGTTTCCAGATGAACAATTGTTGTTTGTGCAAGATAGTGAACCATGGTATGCTGATGTGGTTAACTATTTGGTAAGTGAAGTAGTCCCAGAAGACTTGAACTCACAAGGAAGAATAAGGTTCGTTTCAAAAGCAAAGAAATACTTTTGGGATGATCCTTATTTGTACACTCATGGTCCAGACTCTGTTATAAGAAGAAGTGTCCCAGAATCAGAACAGAGAGACGTTCTGAAATTTTGTCACGAGATACAATGTGGGGGATATTTCGATGCAAGAAAAACAGCTTTGAAGGTATTACAATCTGGATTTTTCTAGGAATCACTATATTAGGATGCATTCCGGTTTTGTTTAGAATGTGATAGATGCCAATGAACAGGAAACATAAACAAAAGGAATGATATGCCTTTAAGTGGGGACTTGATAATAGAGCTTTTTGATGTATGGGACCATTTCCCTCATCTTGTGGTTATAGTTACATTCTGGTTGCAGTCAATTATGTGTCGAAATGGGTAAATGCGAAGGCCACACGGAATAATGAAAGTCAAACAGTGGTAAAATTTGTGAAAGAGATAATATTTGCGAGATTCGGAACTCCTAGAGCTATCATTAGCGATGGAAGGACGCATCTTTACAACAAATCCTTTGCCACACTTTTGAAGAAATACGGTGTGAAGCATAGGGTTGCTACGCCATACCACCCACAGACTTCAAGACAGATTGAAGTCAGCAACAGACAAATTAAGAGTATCCTAGAGAAGACAGTTAATTCAGCTCGGAAGGATTGGGCTTTAAAGTTAGATGATGCATTGTGGGCGTACAAGACAGCTTTCAAAACACCTATTGGGATGAGTCCTTATAGGTTGGTCTTTGGGAAGGCGTGCCACCTCCTGGTAGAATTAGAGCACAGAGCTTTATAGGCAATCAGGAAGTTGAACTTTGATTACAACAGGGCCGGTGAGGAGAGGAAGTTGCAACTCTGTGAACTTGAGGAAGCATATGAGAGTTCAAAACTTTACAAAAAAAAAGACCAAGTTGATCCATGACAAGATGATAGTGCATAAAGACCTTCGTCCCAGTATGCAAGTGCTGGTATTCAATTCCCGGCTGAAGCTGTTTCCAGGTAAATTGAGGTCCAGATGGTTCGGACCATTCAAGGTAACACAAGTTTTCCCCTACAGAATTGTAGAAGTGCAAAACGAGAAGAACGGAAACAAGTTCAAAGTGAATGGGCACAGGGTCAAACCTTACATCTTGGAGCTCAGAAAAGTGATTAGAGTGGAGGACTCCGCACTAACAGAGCCGTAGTGCTCTTACATGTCTTGCCTAGACGTTAAATAAAGCGCTTAGTGGGAGGCAACCCACCCAGGTACCGTTTTCTTATCTTATCTTTTGTTTTATTTTGAGTTGCTAGTTAGTATGAGTCTCGAGCACTCTTCGACTGGTTGAATATGGTTTATGTTACATAGAGCTTTGAGAAGAGCATTATTTAATTCAGGTTTGAGGGTGTTAGAAAATGTTTGAATTTTTTTAGATAAGAGCTGGTATGTTTTATGTGTGCTTGTTGAATGTGATCAGGGTCAGGTACAAAAATTAATGATTTACCACGGGATGTACCACTCCCTAGGCACCTACCTGGGCAACGGAAATTAAAGAGATAAACCTTTTGAGTTCACCGCAGGATGTACTGCTCCCTAGGTAGCGGAAATTAAAGAGATAAACCTTTGGAGCTCAACGCTGCTTGTACCGCTCCTCGTGCAAGGGTGTCCACCATACGGACCAATTTAGAGCACCTTTGGAGTTTGCCGCGGCTTTGTGCCGCCTCGGGTGCATTTGCCTCAACAGCGGTTGACTCAGCACAAGGTAAGTGAAATAGAGCGTTTCAATCTCAGGTATGACATTCTGTGACTTACCACGGTTTGTACCACTGCACGTGCAGCTCTTCGATTTTTTTCGTCATTGTGATCTCATTGTACATCAATTTTGCATTGATTGCCATAGAACTTCATCATGTGGACTGCTTGTTGAGACTTGTATTCCCTTGGTAGATGGACTTTTAGAAATGATTTTGTGCTTAAGTGTGTGCATAACTACTAAAATAGCCTAAACACTCTCATACCCCTATATTGATTGCAAATTGAAGCCAAACACATATCCATTCCCTAGTTATTGATCATGTTGAGGTGTATAGCTTAGGAGAAGCTAGCTCTAAATTTTGTAAAAGCGTGTACTTAGGAAAATATATGTAAATTGTGCTAGGCAAAGGCTTACAAAAAGAAAAAGAAAATGAAAAAAAATAGAATAAGTGTTGCAATATAAAACACTTAAGCCTTTTAGTTCTTCAATTGTAAAGTTACTCAATAATAAGGGTACAAATGTAGCACAAAGCCTAGACGCTTGTATTGTAAGGTGTAATAGAGCTAATTTTGTTATAAAGTGTAATGTGTAAACACACCTTAGCATGGTTAATAACTTTATCCTTCCCCCTCCCACCATCTCTTCCATCCCAAACACTATCACAAATCACCTTGGCCCCAATGAAAGTAAGGGAAATCCCATTTAATCTCTTAGGAAGTCTATCTTGGGAATGCGAGTTAATGCATGTCTTGCCATTTTCATGGCATTTCAATTCCTTCCATGAGATCCATTTTCAGAAAATGTGCGTCATTGGAAAATACTCATATGCGATTATATTTGATTCCATATACCTAAACTCCAAATTGCATATGTTTGCTAGAGAGTGCACCCAAGTTCTGAGTGAAAATATGACTGAAATCCAGTGAGGATTAGAGTCGAGGTGAATTTTATCTTGGGCATTCGAGCATAGTTGTTTTGTAAACCGAAAATATCCTAAGTATTGGCATACTTGCATTACGTGATGCATGTTTATTGAATGATATAATTTGAGATTCTAGCATGCTTGTGTAGTCTTTGCTTGGTATGTTTGGATTTCTCGTTTGATCTGATAAATTCTCGAATAATTTCCTTGAGAGAAATGCTCTAGTAAGTTCACCTAGACTTCTACTGCAGTTTCAGCATAAATCACACTGCTTGCTATGTCTGGATGGATGGAATTCAATAGCCATGACAAAACCATGTCATTGCATCGCTGCCAATAAGGAAACTGATAACTCTTATTTTACAGGTTGTGTAGCCCCTTACTTTTATCTTTTATGCTTGTTTTCCAAGTAAAATCTGGTATTTAACGGCTTAAATAAGTGTTTCAGGATTTCTTCCAGGTGAGGGGCGTTTTTGCAAAAATATGAAAATTCTGGGGCAAAAGCGTAATTTTTGAAAGTTGTTCTGCGCCCTTGTTTTGCGTTTAGGGGCCATAGAAAAGGATGCCAATTCTTGGCAGAAGATCATATTTTCTTAATTATGCGGCCTAGGGCGCATAATAGGGCGCATAAAGCATGAATTGGGTTTGGCGAAAGCATCCTGCAGAAGGCTCAACTTGAAGGGGTCATATCTCTCTCCTCAGATCGAACTAGGTTTCATGCTATATATGGTTGGAAAGCTCCAGAAGTATTCTTTCTAACGGTTCTTCAAGAATGCAATTCCGATGCTTGTGGAGAAAGTTATGTCTATTTCCATAACGGTACGCGCTGTTGGAAACCCACCAGCGAGATGCCCAATTTTCAGCCACTTTTGCAAGGGCATTCTCATCCTTTCACTTTAGTTATGCCCTAAGCCTCCTCCCCACTATATATATACCCCCTTTTCTTCAGTTTTTCAGAATCCCCAACTTCTCCTCTCTCTCTCTCTCTTCCGCCCCACTCTCTCTCTCTTCCATTTTCTTCATCTCCTTCACCTTCTTCACCAAATAAGGAGAGGATCCAAGCTCCCATGGAGGTTCTTCCTCCATGGGAGCTCCCCACACACCTCCACCACCATTTTCACACCTCCTCCATCCATTTTAGATTAATTTGCAAGGAAATAGGAGTGGTTTCCGGACCAAATCCGAGCTAGGAAGGTTTGAAGCATCTTTGGAGGACTTGTCTTCAAAAGTTGTCTCCTTTTTACTCATTTCTTTGTATTTCTTGCTTCTTTGATGTGTAACCCGAATTTGGGAAATATTGTAAACCCTACACTTGTGTTATATATGTTGTTTGTTCTTAAATTCATGTGGGTTTTGTTTAGCTCTTTGCTACTTACATGTTTTAAGCTCTAATTGCAATATCCATGTGTGTAGAGGTCCAAACTTGATATGTATGCAAGATTGGGATTAGGAGTAGAGTAATTTAATTTAGGACTAGATTAATTTAGTTCCCATGATTGTTTGTATGTTGGTGGATGACCAATGCCATGTTTAGAGTAATTTGGGTGTTAGAGTGTTAGCTCCAAAGAGTGGAAAAGGTTTCAGTTCAGACATTTAGTTGCTAAATTGGCCTTGGTTCAAATCCTTGTGCTTAATGGGTCTTTTTAAGACACAATTATCCATCCTTGACCGAATTGGGTAATAAATTGATTTAGGGATAATTCCCAAATCAAGAGGATGAACCCTTAACCTATATTGAATGTTCTTAATGTATAACAACCAACTTATTTACACATTGTTGTTTGATAAACTTGTTTCCAGTTTTAGCCATCCTAGGGAGATTGATAAAACCGAATCCGTATCTAGAGTAAAGACAAACTGAATTCCTCTTATTGCTCGTGTAATTATAAGGGTATTTCATTTCTTAATGCTTTCACTCGGTTGGCCACCTTGTGGATGATATTTAGGCTGTGTGTTATATATTGCGTGGTTCACATTAACATGTCCAGCGTGATATCCTCTACGTTTGACCAGTAAGTTGAGAGATCACTAGGCTGGAGTGTAGAGCTCGTGTGTGTGTCCCACAGTCCTTAATGAATCCAAGCATTTATGTATGGATGTAATCTCTAAAACATCGAGAGAGATTATAGATTAATTAAGGGAACACGAGCATATAACATACGTGTTGTATGGGTATCTCGTAGTCTTAATGCTTTCACTTGGTTGCCATCCCGTATTTGGTTAGCCATTGTGAATGAATTATTGGCTGTAGTATGGCCCACGTGGTTGCGCATTATGCCCTACGAAATAACCACTGTATATGACCAGACAGTTGAGAGATCACTGGCTGGCATACATTGCTCATGTGTGTGTCCCAAAGTACTTAATGAATCCATGCATTGTGTGGATGTGATTTCTAAGGCTCGAGAGAGATTAGAGATCAATTAAGGGGACACGAGCCTATGATATACTTGCACATTGAGGGACTAAGTGAGTCTAGAGCTTAATTAGAAGGATTGTCACGGTTGAATCATTTCCCTAGTGTAACCACATTTCATGCATCTCTCCATTCCATCCTATCCATGTATATATTATGGTAGTTAGTTTATTTATTTATATTATTACTTACTTTTCCACAAATGCAACACACGAGGTCTCTCGGAGTGTTGTAATAATAGCTAGAACCGGTGACGGTAGGCGAATCCCACCTCCCTGCGGAACGATACCCTCACTTGTCGCTGTGCTAGTCTCTGTGACTAGCTCACTAGCGAGGTCGAACTTAAATGTTCAATCTTTTGACTGACACCGCAACGACAAAATTACTAGCACAGCGGCAAGTGAAGGTATCGTTCCGCAGGGAAGTGGGATTCGCCGACCGTCACCGGTTCTAGCTATTATTACAACACTCCGAGAGACCTCGTGTGTTACGTTTGCGGAAAAGTAAGTAATAATATAAATAAATAAACTAACTACCATAATATATACATGGATAGGATGGAATGGAGAGATGCATGAAATGTGGTTAGACTAGGGAAATGATTCAACCGTGACAATCCTCCTAATTAAGCTCTAGACTCACTTAGTCCCTCAATGTGCAAGTATATCATAGGCTCGTGTCCCCTTAATTGATCTCTAATCTCTCTCGAGTCTTAGAAATCACATCCACACAATGCATGGATTCATTAAGTACTTTGGGACACACACACGAGCAATGTATGCCAGCCTAGTGATCTCTCAACTGTCTGGTCATATACAGTGGTTATTTCGTTGGGCATATAATGCGCAACCACGTGGGCCATACTACAGCCAATAATTCATTCACAATGGCTAACCAAATACGGGATGACAACCAAGTGAAAGCATTAAGACTACGAGATACCCATACAACATGTATGTTATATGCTCGTGTCCCCTTAATTAATCTCTAATCTCTCTCGATGTTTTAGAGATTACATCTATACATAAATGCTTGGATTCATTAAGGACTGTGGGACACACACACGAGTTCTACACGCCAGCCTAGTGATCTCTCAACTTACTGGTCAAATGTAGAGGATATCACACTGGACATGTTAATGTGAACCACGCAATATATAACACACAGCCTAAATATCATCCACAAGGTTGCCAACCGAGTGAAAGCATTAAGAAATGAAATACCCTTATAATTACACGAGCAATAAGAGGAATTCAGTTCGTCTTTACTCTAGATACGGATTCAGTTTTATCAATCTCCCTAAGATGGCTAAAAATGGAAACAAGTTTACCAAACAACAATGTGCAAATAAGTTGGTTGTTATACATTAAGAACATTCAATATAGGTTAAGGGTTCATCCTCTTGATTTGGGAATTATCCCTAAATCAATTTATTACCCAATCCGGTCAAGGATGGATAATTGTGTCTTAAAAAGACCCATTAAGCACAAAGATTTGAACCAAGGCCAATTTAGCAACTAAATGCCTGAACTGAAACATTTTCCACTCTTTGGAGCTAACACTCTAACACCCAAATTACTCTAAACATGGCATTGGTCATCCACCAACATACAAACAATGATAGGAACTAAATTAATCTACTCCTAAATTAAATTACTCTACTCCTAATCCCAATCATGCATACATATCAATTTTGGACCTCTACACACATGGATATTGCAATTAGAGCTTAAAACATATAAGTAGCAAAGAGCTAAACAAAACCCACATGAATTTAAGAACAAACAACATATATAACACAAGTGTAAGGTTTACAATATTCCTCAAATTTGGGTTACACATCAAAGAAACAAGAAATACAAAGAAATGAGTAAAAAGGAGACAACCTTTGAAGACAAGTCCTCCAAAGATGCTTCAAACTTTCCTAGCTCGGATTTGGTCCGGAAACCACTCCTATTTCCTTGCAAACTGCTCTAAAATGGATGGAGGAGGTGTGAAAATGGTGGTGGAGGTGTGTGGGGAGCTCCCATGGAGGAAGATCCTCCATGGGAGCTTGGATCCTCTCCTTATTTGGTGAAGAAGGTAAAGGAGATGAAGAAAATGGAAGAGAGAGAAAGTGGGGCGGAAGAGAGAGAGAGGAGAAGTTGGGGATTCTGAAAAACTAAAGAAAGGGGGATATATATAGTGGGGAGGAGGCTTAGGGCATAACTAAGGTGAAAGGACGAGAATGCCCTTGCAAAAGTGGCTGAAAATTGGGCATCTCGCTGGTGGGTTTCCAGCAGCGGGCACCGTTACGAAAATGGGCATAACTTTCTCCACAAGCATCGGAATTGCATTCTTGAAGAACCGTTGGAAAGAAGACTTCTGGAGATTTCCAACATATGTAGCACGAAATCTAGTTTGATCTGAGGAGAGAGATATGGCCCCCGTAAGTTAAGCCTTCTGTAGGAAGCTTTCGCCAAACCCAATTCATGCTTTATGCGCCCTATTATGCGCCCTAGGCTACAGAATTAAGAAAATGTGATCCTCTGCCAAGAATTGGCGCCCTTTTTTGTGGCCCCTAAATGCAAAACAAGGGCGCAGAACAACTTTCAGAAATTACGCTTTTGCCCCAGAATTTCCATATTTTTACAAAAACGCCCCTCACCTGGAAGAAATCCTGAAACACTTATTTAAGCCATTAAATTCCTGATTTTACTCGGGAAACAAGCATAAAAGATGAAAGTAAGGGGCTACACAACGTGTAAAAATAAGAGTTATCAGAAACTCATCATCTGTCGAGGCAAGTGGCTTGATTAAACCTATGACAAATCCAATCTTGTTCTTAGCACTCAAGCTAATTCTCATAGCTCAAATCCACATGTTGTAGTTGTCTCCTTCTAGCACCTTGGAGACGAGTACAATACTCGGGTGATCCGAATAATGTAAAGAGTAGGCGTCTGAGACTCCTATGGTAGTCTTAGACAGTGTCAATTTTGTTCCGTCGTTGCCTTTGTCTCCTATGGCGGCGACTATAGCAAAAGATTAGGTTGTGGAAGTGTTTGGAAGATTTTAGAGTTCACCAGGTTTGGTGCCCTGACACCATGTAAAAGAAACTGAATGTTGTATTGAATTGAATCATATTACAAATAGAAAGTGAATATTTATGCAGTACATCAGCTAATCTATTCTAAGAAACAAAAATTACAATCAATAAAAAATTAATGACATATATGCAGCCATATAATTAGTAAATCTCATTCCTATAATAGTTGTTGTTATCCATTGAAGAATATATTTGAGTAAAAACATATAGTTCATGCCCTTCTTATATAGTACATGAATGCAACGGCTACAAAGGATAACAAACGACTATAACTCTTTTTAAATTTTTAATTAATAAATTAATCTATACACAACAGATTTCTTTGACAAAAGCATGTCCTATATGTAATAATGCATAAACGGCCATAAACGGCCATAAACGGCCATGCCCCAATGGTTACTCTTCTGATGACAAAAGCATGTCCTACTTAATAGTGCTTTCTATGACAAAAGCATGTAAACGGCATGCTTTCAAAAATATTTGATAAAAGCATGTACACAACATGCTTTCTTTGACATGACATGTCCTTTCTTACTATTCAAAATATGTACACATCATGCTTCTTTAACTATTTAATTTTATTACATTTCACAGCATGTACACAACATTACCAACGGCTACATTTTGAAGAACTATGTAAATATTCATTATTATCTTATTATTCATTAACACAACACAACCATCTTATTATTATCTTAGTATTCATCATTCACACTTCACTCAGAAAACACAACATAACCATCCTATTTTATCTTCAATTTTCATCTTGTTGTCAAATGGAACCATCAAATAGATATGAGTATGGGTACGAGATGGACTTTTCTTATGAAGAAGAGTCGATTGTGCTCCATTAACGACGAGGGTTTCAACCTTTATATACACGAGCTGTATTAATGAGAGATCAAAGGGATGGTAGACAGTATATTAATTGAGACTGAGAGAGAAGCCATGATCGGATTTGGAATGACTACTTTACAAACGACTATAAATACCCATCGGAATATTTTCAAAGACGATTTTGTATAATCAAAAAAATTACATGGTGTGAAATGTAATAAAATTAAATAGTTAAAGAAGCATGCTATGTACATGCTTTGAATAGTAAGAAAGGACATGTCATGTCAAAGAAAGCATGTTGTGTACATGCTTTTGTCAAATATTTTTGAAAGCATGTTATGTACATGCTTTTGTCATATAAAGCAGTATTAAGTAAGACATGCTTTTACCATCAGAAGAGTAACCGTTAGGACATGGCCTTTTATGGCTGTTTATGCATTATTATATATAGGACATGCTTTTGTCAAAGAAACCTGCTGTGTACAGATTGATTTATTAATTAAAATTTTAAAAATAGTTATAGCCGTTTGTTGTCCTTTGTAGCCGTTGCATTCATGTGCTAAATAAGAAAACATGGCTTATATGTTTTTACTCACATATATTCTTCAATAGATAACAACAACTACTGCCACTGTGAGTATGAAAGCTCACATGGCTACACCCAAGATACATACATTCCGCCATATGGTTACATACCAACTGATGGGACAAGCTCATTCAATCTGACACCTCCATTCACTACAAATGAACTACCTCCCAGTCCAGAAGATACTAAACCGGTACAACAAAATTTGTCATCAGCAAGACAAAAAAACTATAAGAGAAAGTTTCAAGAACTGGCAGTCACACGAAGATGAAGCATTATGCAAGGCATGGTTACGCACATCTGAGGATGTGATTATTGGCACTAATCAAAAATGAGATTCACTGTGGTCAAACATTAAAAATATTTTTGAAGAAATGTTGGGTTACAAAACGACTCGTACAACATTTGCTTTGAATAGTCAATTCAAAACGATTCAGTTGAATCTAGATAAATATTCTGCTTGTGTATTGCGCGTTCAAACAGCCCCTACTAGTGGTTTCAATGCAACAGATAATGTAAGTTACACTTTAAATTTCTTTCAATATAATATACTGTTTTATATAAATTTGTAATATATCTTCACAATTCTTTTGATAGGAAATTACAGTGAAACACATCTTCCAAGAAACTCACTGTAAACCGTTTAGATTGGAAGCATATTGGGCTATTGTGAAGGACACTGCAAAGTGGTATAATTATGTGGAAGGTGTGAAAGGACGAAAACATAAGGGTGATACTAACAACTATCCGTTTGACCTGAACTCAGAAAATTCAAGTGCTGATGAGTGTATGAGATCACCCAATGGACGTCAGTCACCAAGTTTAGTCCATCTTAGTGATGATGGTTCACCGTTTAGTCAATCAGAAGGACTTGAACATCACCTTTGGACGTAATGTGTCAAAAGCTAGAAAACAAAAGACAAAGCCTTATAACGTAAATTTGTTATCTAGGGATATTCTCATATATGAGGCTAGAAGTAACGAATTATATGAACGTGGTGTAGCATTGAAGGCGGCCGCAGAAGAAAGAAAAAGAAATTTTGTTCGTGAAATGGAAGAAAAAAAATTAAAATTTGCGGCAAAAGACCTTGCAGAGAAGGAAAAACAACGAATAGTAGATGAAAAAAATTTGAATAAAAAATTATGTTTTGCGATCCAAACTCGTTGCCCTCAGATGAAGCAAGAAGTTGGTTAATACAGTAACAAAGGGATATAATGAGAAAAAATGGTGATGGTGGTTGTAGTGGTAGTTGATCGTAGATAATATTTTGTTTTCAATATTTATTTTTATTGTTGATGTAATTTGGTTGTGATGTATTTTAAATTAATAAATTGTTTTATTTTAAATTAATTATAATTTTTTAAATAATTATAATTTTTTTAATGGATCCACTTTCTCTTTTCAATTTAGCCTCATTGTGGGGAAAAAAGACCCAAATAAATATGACCCAAATGGGAAGACACATTTTTTGAAAACAAGACCTATATTTGATGATATGGCACAAATAGATCTTGTATTTGGGTCTCAACCACTGTGGATGCTCTAAAAGGGTCTATTTTCCCTCACAATGGGGCTAAATTGGAAAAGAGAAATTGGATATATTTTTTTTTACTTTTTTCGAAACAATATATATTAATAAATAAGTTATTTAATATATTTTAAATATCAACACTATCAATAATTATTGAACAAATTATAATTAATTTAAAATAAAACAATTTATCAATTTAAAAGTATCACAACTGGATTACATCAACAATTAAAATAAATATTTAAAACTAAACATTGTCTATGATTAGACATGGTACTGGTTTCGATTCCGATTCCCATGTTCTGACGGTTCAGTTTCGATCCCCGGTTCAATTCCGGTTCCAAACCTTTAAAATCGGTTCTGATTCTTGTTTTGAAGGTTCAGTTCTTGTTTGGTTATATTTTTTCATTCAAATTAAGTTTCGGTTCTGGTTTGGTTATATTTTTTCATGATTAAGGTTCGGTTCCGGTTCCAAACCTTCAAAAAATTAATGTTTTCATTCAAATTATTTTAATGAAATTTCATTATAATAAAATTTTTAAATTAAAATTAAATTTATTTATATTTTTTTCATTATAAATTTCAATAATTATATATATATAAGCCTAAAAATTGGGAGTTGTTGGGACATCTACTCCAATCATTGGACAAGAACCAAATGGAGTTCCACATTTAGAACCCAATTTGGGTCTAGTATTGTGGGGCCCATGTTTGGAGCTTATTTTTTTGACCCCATTTTGTTCCATTGTGCCCTCTCACAATACCCAAATAAAAGTGGGTCTTATAAGAGCATCCACAATGGGGCTCAAAAGAGACCCATTTTATAAGACCCACTTTTATTTGGGTCTTGTGGGAGAGCACAATGGGCAAAATGGGATAATTTTCTTTTAAAATGTCTATAGCAGTGAATACAAAGAGGAAAATTTTCTTTTTGCAAAATGTCTAGTTTCATACATGTATGCACACATGCACATTTACACAAACACAAACACGTTCCAGTTTCCAAAGCAAACTCTCTCCTATTTTATGCACTTAGATGTAAGCAGGAACAGATCACCGTGGAGGCCAACAGGGGCCATAGCACCCCCAAGGTTTTGAAAAAAATAATAATTAAGTTATTGTTTTATTATTAAAAAAACAATAGTACTAGTTTTAGACCTGACGCCAGCTCCGGTTCCAATTCAGTTTCAATTCGGAACTGACGGTTCCTGTTCCGGCTCTAGGGGAACCGAGCAGTTCTGGTTCAGATGATTCTAAACCCTTTTTTTTCTTCTTATTTAATAAAAAAATATTAGACATGTAAAATTTTAAATAAAATAATATAAATAAATGAAAAATAAAAAATAAAATAAAATAAAATTCATTGGGTTGGGTCACCCAAAAATAAAATAAAATAAATAAATGACAAATTACAAAATTAAATTAAAATAAAACTAAAAAAAAAATGACAAATGACAAATTACATTTCATTGGGTATTTGGGTCACCAGAAAGTAATATAAAATAAATAAATTACAAATTACAAAATTAAATTAAAATAAAACTAAAAAAAAATGTCCTTGCACTTAATTTTTAACACAATAAAATTGCCTACGTATCCTCTTAGGGTTTAGAGGAATCAAAAGCCACGTAGTTCTTTTACATTTTATTACAGGTTTGGTGATGACGTGGACTAATTGTTGTCATGATCCGCATCCGCTATTCCGCTGCACCACTTTCAGGTTCGCAATCTTTGAAGAAATCATATGGTTCCTCTTGCTCGATTTCTTGTTGTCGGTATTATGCCTTGGTCCAGTCATCTACACAAACTTGCAACTAGACCAGACTCCAGTTCGATTAAACTGTAGGAGGGCGGTTCCAATTCTGATTTCGGTTTCAATTTTTAAGGAACCGATGGGTTCGAACCGGACTGGAACTGGCGGTTCTTATACTCTTATTTTATTTTATTTTATTTTTTATTTTTTAAAATTTGGTTGTCCAACAGCCTACTGAGTGTTGACCTCAGCTGGCCATTGGGCCTCCAGCAGTCCAACGTTCAAAATTTTTATTTTTATTTTTATCATTTTTCCCCACTCCAATTTCCTCTCAATTCTCTCTAATTCTAATTCCTCTCTCAATTCTCCAACTCTCCAAGTTTCCAATTCCTTCTCAATTATTAAGTTATTAATATTTATTTTATTTGCAATTGTTTTATTTCCAATTAATTTTATTTACAATTAATTTTATTTGCAATTAGTCAATTACTAAGTTTTCAATTTCACTTATTTGCAGTTAATTTTATTTGCAATTTATCTTATTTCCAATTTATTTAATTTGCAATTACACAATTACTAAGTTTCCAATTTAATTTATTTGCAATTTATTTTATTTGCAATCTAAGTTTCCAATTCTCTCCCAAATTTATTTTTCTATAAATTTTTTAACATTTTTTGTTCAAGGAATTTTACAATTAAATTTCTTAAATGGCAAGTGGAAGTGGAAAGGGCGACGGTCCTAGGTGTTCCATTTCGATGAAAGGTAAGGGACGTATGATTGATAATCTTGGTTATGACGACACCACCTATCATGAGTATCTACAATGCCTATGCTGAAGACCTAGGCCTAAACACTCCTACTCCCCCTCTAACAATTTCAGAATCCAATCCCAATGACACCCCCACCCAATTTGACAAGCCACTCATAAAATACTCCTAATCCCCCTCTAGATTTTGAATTTGATCCATCGGAATCGGAAGAGCAGGAAGATGTGTTATAGAAGCATTGCAGTGGTTTGCAATTACTGCAAAAATATATATAAGTGGTACAAATCTGGAGGATATCACACTTATCGGAAGCATATAACAAGCAAACATCCAGAAGCAGAGGCCAGATAGAGTTCACAAACACAAATTCCCAAGTACGCTGCCCCTAACCAACAATTATTTCGTTATAGTGATGAACAGAATAGAGAAGAATTAGCTAGAATGGTAGCAGTAGAACACTTATTATTTGGTTTTGATGAAAAGGTTGGTTTTATTAATTATTGTCGACGAACATTAAATCTTGCTGCATGTCGTGCTCCTAGAGCCACGCTCACAGAAACACTTGAAAAGATTTATGACAAAGAAAAAAGAAAGTTGGAAAAATATTTTAAAAAATATATAATGGTCGTGTTTCCATCCATTGGCAATCGCATTCATACTTGGGTGTCACTTGCTATTATATGGATAATGCATGAATTATCCAGAAAATAATTCTTGCATTTAGAGTTTCTGATGAAGCACACACTGCTCATAATATTTTTAGACAGCTTAGAATTATTTTTATAGAGTATAAAATTAAACACAAAATTTTTGCAATTGGTTTTGATAATGCTTCTAGCAATACCATTGATTTACTTTATTTATGCAAATCTTATCTTGGTAGTAAATTTTTTCATCAAAAATATGCATGCCATGTTTTAAATTTATGTGTTCAAAAAGGATTACACACTCTTGATCAGTTTATTCAACCTATTAAAAATGCCCTAATTTTTTTATGGAGACATCCTTCTACAATGAAAGCATGGACAACATATTGTAAACAAAAGTCATAAATTTAAAACATGACATGCACATTTTTGATGAAAAAATTTACCATCAAGATAAGGTTTGCATAAATCCAGTAAAGCATTAATAGCAGCGGTATTGCTAGAAGCATCATCAAAACCAATTGCAAAAATTTTGTTTTCAATTTTATACTTTGTAAAAATAATTCTAAGATGTCTAAATATTATAAGTAGTTTGTGCTTTATCAAAAACTCTAAATGCAATAATTCTTTTCTGGATAGTCCATGCATTATCCATATAATGCCATTGATTTACTTTATTTATGCAATACCATTGATTTACTTTATTTATGCAAATCTTATCTTGGTAGTAAATTTTTTCATCAAAAATATGCATGCCATGTTTTAAATTTATGTGTTCAAAAAGGATTACACACTCTTGATCAGTTTATTCAACCTATTAAAAATGCCCTAATTTTTTTATGGAGACATCCTTCTACAATGAAAGCATGGACAACATATTGTAAACAAAAGTCATAAATTTAAAACATGACATGCACATTTTTGATGAAAAAATTTACCATCAAGATAAGGTTTGCATAAATCCAGTAAAGCATTAATAGCAGCGGTATTGCTAGAAGCATCATCAAAACCAATTGCAAAAATTTTGTTTTCAATTTTATACTTTGTAAAAATAATTCTAAGATGTCTAAATATTATAAGTAGTTTGTGCTTTATCAAAAACTCTAAATGCAATAATTCTTTTCTGGATAGTCCATGCATTATCCATATAATGCCAAGTGACATCCAAGTATAAATACGATTGCCAATGGTCACTCCATATGTCAACACATACGGAAACACGACCGTTATATTTTTCAAAATATTTTTCTAACTTTCTTTTTTCTTTGTCATAAATCTTTTCAAGTGTTTCTATGAGCGTGGCTCTAGGAACACGACATGCAGCAGAATTTAATACTTGTCGACAATAATTAATAAAACCAACATTTTCACCAAAACCAAATGATAAGTGTTCTACTACTACCATTCTAGCTAATTCTTCTTTATTCTGTTCATCACTATAACGAAATAATTGTTGGTTAGGGGTAGCGTATCTGGGAATTTGTGTTTGTGAACTCGATCTGGGCTCTGCTTCTAGATGTTTGCTCGTTATATGCTTCCGATAAGTGTCATATCCTCCAGATTTGTGCCACTTATATATATTTTTGCAGTAATTGCAAACCACTGCAATGCTTCCATCTACTTGCCTAACTCTCTTCATATGTTTTATGAAGAGATCAGGTTTGCTATGCTTCTATAACACATCTTCCTGCTCTTCCGATTCCGGTGGATCAAATTCAAAATCTGAAGGGGGATCAGACATATTTTCTAAGTGGCTTGTCAAATTTAGGGGGGGGGGGGGGGGGGGGGGGGGGTAGAAGGGTTTAGGCCGAGGTCTTCAGCATAGGCCCGGCGTTGCAGATACTCGTGATAGACAGTGTCGTCATAACCGAGATTATCAGTCATACAACCCTTACAGTTCATCGAAATGGAACGCCTAGGATCGTCACCCCTTCCACTTCCACTTGCCATTTAAAAAGTTGAATTGTAAAATTCCTTGAACAAAAAATGTTAAAAAATTGACGGAAATAAATTTGGGAGAGAATTGGAAACTTAGTAGGTAGTAAATGTAAATAAATGAAATTGGAAACTTAGTAATTGACTAATTGCAAATTAAATAAATTGGAAATAAGATAAATTGCAAATAAAATAAAATGGAAATAAAACAATTGCAAATAAAATAAATATTAATAACTTAGTAATTGGGAAGGAATTGGAAACTTGGAGAATTGAGAGAGAAATTAGAATTAGAGAAAATTGGGAGGAAATTAGAGTGGGGAAAATGAATTTGGGGAATTGAACGTTGGACTGTCGGTTCCTTGATAATTGGAACCGGAATGGCAGAACTAGAACCTCCCTCCTCCGGTTCCAATTCCGATTCCTATTTTCCGAGTTTTGGTTTTGATTTTGATTTTTCCAGTTCAGTTCGCCGGTTCGAACCAAACTGGCATCGGGTCTAACTAGTCTATACTCTATATTCTATGCACACTTCATGTGGGCTCCAGTCACTAACTGTTTTTATAATAAAAGAATTATAAAAATATTAAATATTAATACAAGTTCTCACATCTCACGCTTTCCATAAACAAATTTTCATTGAACCGAAAGTTCAAAATTTTCATTCACAAATTTTCAGGCAACCAACTATAATAATGACAACTAACAATTGTCAACAATGACAATCAATCGTAATAATGGTTGGTTGCCATTGTTAACAATTGTTAGTTGCCATTATTATGGTGGCATTTATGCAGTATTGCTAGTCTATTCTGCTGTTACTTTTAATTCAAGCTAATGAAAACAATACAATAATCATCAGCAATCACCAATAAATCCAAAGAAAATATTACCGCTTTGACAAATACAGCAAAATAAAAAAGTTAGTTGATGTTTTCCGTTCTTTTTTTAGGAGATGATAATCTTAATTAATATTAATTAAGTATAAAATGAGAAAATAAAAAAGTTGGAAATAATAAGTGAAGAAAAAGAAAATTAAAGCATGCCAGACACAAGAAACAAGAAACATCTAAATAATCAAGGGCCGAAAACAGAGAAATTGTATCAAAGATCCAAAGGGGAGAGTTATGGAGGGCATATGAGTTTTATTAGACCATCTCCAAACCATTGCATCAATTTGTTGCAACTTTGCAGCAAAATGCAGCAACTTTTACACCACCATCTCCAATCTATTCCATCAAATCTTACTCTAAAAAGAATATTCCCTAAATATTACTTTTTTTTATATTTATAATTTCTCAACAATTAATATTTCATCCCTTAATTAACATAATATTATGATATGTTAAGAAATTAACATAATATTATGATAAGTTAAGAAATTAATAAATTAATAAATTAACTAAAATATTACATTTATCCACCTGTAAAAGTACATATTAAAAGTACTTTAATCATCATTTAATTATCTAAATTAGTATATTCATCCCACATGTTACGAGCTCAAACTAAGGCAAAAAAATGGGCCGTGAAAGAATTATGGGAGGAAAATAAGGTTTTTCTAAAAGATATAATTTCCGAACCTGATCTAAGCGTACGCGAGTTTATATGAATTGAATGATCAAGAATTATGGCAAAAAGAGCTGAACAAGGCCAATGATCTCAAAATACCTCTGGTTCTTTTAGCCAATATTTCAATGACCTTGGAGGATCCAAAAATGATCTCCCGGATTATTAAATGTTGTTGTAATTTCTATTGTATTTTTCCTTCTTGTTTTAATGTTTTTATTAATGTTGTATGTTGCTTTAATTGTTTTTTTTTTATTAATGTTTAGTAATTTTTATATTATATACTTAATTGTATCTTTTTAATTATCTAATGCTTTTGTTTAAATTATATTTGTTTTAATTTAATTATTTTTTATATTAATATTTATATTTGATTTAATAGGGGTAAAACTATGATTAAACAAAAACTTTAAAAAAGGAATACAATTATTAAAAATGATTGTATTCCTTTTTTAAATGTGTAAAAACTATGATTGTATTGCTTTTTTAAAGGTTTTGTTTAGTCATAATTTTAAACCTATAATTTTGTTCAATTTTTGCTTCAACATCAACTACTCAAAATCTTACAAATTCATAATACATACAAGTTTGATGCTACTCTCACTAATGTTAATTGTTGAGAAATAACAAAAAATGGAATATTTAGGAAATATTCTTTTTAGAGTAAAATTTGGTACAATAGGTTAAAGATGCTGGTGTGAAAGTTACTGCATTTTACAGTAAAGTTGCAACAAATTGATGCAAAAATACAGTGAAAGTGAAAGTGAACTGTTGATAATGAAAAAGAAACTGAATAGATTTACGACATTATCAGAAAAACAAACGTTGAAAAGTAGATATAGATAGATCAATATATATAAATATACCATATCACCACAAAAATTCACATATAGATAGATCAATATACATATATATAAATATATATATGTTATAATACCAAAATCAAAATCTAAAATTTTAAATGCATTATGATCCAGTAATCAAAGTTGAAAAGTAATGGGTTTTTGGTTACCTGTTCGTTTGAGACGGCCATCATCGACGACGTCGAAGACTTGTTGATGAGATTGAGGAACGTGGTTCTTTGTGTCTGTTACCTGACCCATCTTTGTGTATGCGTTACTAAAGAAGAAGAAGAAGAAGAAGAAACATTTTCATCATCAGCTACCATCATAGTTTGTTTGAAAACAAAATTACATTTGCATCCCTCATGCAATGTTAAAATTTATTCAAATAAACTACTAATTCAAGGATATAAATATCATTTGGTATATTTTATTTATTTATTATTTATATTTTGTTTTGTGTTCAAAAGACCTATTATGCCCTTAACAAGTTTTCAAAGTACGTAAAAGTAAATACAAAATAAAATGTTACAGGGATTAAAATGTCATTTGTAGTTTAAAAAAGAAAAAGAAAGTGAAAGAACTGAGAAAAGCAAGAGAAGCATTGCAGACAACTAGACATTTTCTCAGATGGCTTCAAGGTATGTCAACAACTTGGATTTTCTTTTTCGTTGTTGATAATTAACCAGCTTTTGAAGGTGTTTTGTTTTTTTTTTTTCAGTTTAAAAAATCAAAACTTTTGGGTGCTCTGATCACCTCAAACAAGCAAAGAGAATTGGGATTGATTAGAGTGAGTCCTACTTAATTATCAACAAGATCAGTAAAATATATATAGAGAGAGAGAGAGAGTGAATGATATATATCAGTTAATTACCTTGTTCATTTCTGGCTTGTACACGAACAAAATTTAAGAGAGCTGAGATTTGAGAAGAAGCTAGGGAGAGAGAGAGAGAGATTTAGAAAATCAAAGAGAGTTGAGTACTCTTTGATTTGAGAAGAAGAAACAGAGAGTGTGGGATTTGAGAAGAAGCTAGAGAGTTTGGGATTTAGAAAATCAAAGACAGTTGAGTACTCTTTGATACTGTTTGATTTGAGAAGAAGAAACAGAGATTTTCAAATATATAAAGAGATTGATAAAGAGAGAGGCAGCTTCCACGAAGCTTCATTTGCATTTGAACAGGTACATATATATATATATACAGAGAGAGAGAGAGAGAGACATGGTAAGTAGAACTGTAGAAGTGCGTGGTAATTATTACCGTTGGCTGAATTAATCAATTATTGTACTTGTGGTGGAGTCCCACATATTAATTATTACCGTTGGTTGAATTATTCGATTGTCCCACATCTGTATAATTTCAAATTCTAACCTTCGGAGTCGACACTCCGGTTATGATAAATTTCTAAGCCCTCTTATTGTCAATTAAAAATATAAATAAATGGACAAAATAAGATTATAGGTTCGATTTATGTCTCTTACTGTATTAATTAGAATAAAAATGATATGATGAATATACAAAGGAAAGAAAAAGTGGCCAATAAGTATAATTAATTGTATCCATCATTATTGTAGTACTAATTTTAGTCCAATCATTTCATATCAATTCAATCCGATCAAATCACATAAAAATAATCTTATTTTATCCCGTAGACCAAATAAGCCTATAGAGTATAGATAAAATACATAGACTTGTTGAAAAAGCACTAATTTTTTCCTAGATGACTAGATCCATTAAACAATATTTTGGATTGATTTTATAACACCTTAAATCATTTGGGCCCAAGCATGTTGAGGCCCATATCTAATCCAATGGAGATTGAATTATCATGAAAAACCAGCATCGGGACAAGGTGACCTGACATCCGGAAGCTTTTTAAATCCGGTGTGTTTCAAAAAAGTACCGGTGTGTTTCCAAGTACTAATTAGAGATTTAGAGGCATTTTTCACAACGGATTTGATTTGAATGATGCACAACCTGACTGGAAATTCAAGAAAATATATTAAATTAAATTAAACTTTGAGTTACCGAATATGACCAAAAATAAGTGTTGGTATAGGTCTCGAGGCTAAAAATACTTGCCCGACATAAAAAAAGTGTCGGGACTTAAAAACCTCCGCTAACTTAATGAAACGGTGTCGTTTCATTAACAACTCTACTTGATCTAAACTCCATTTTGAATCATTCAAATCCATAATTTTTTCACGATTCTAACATCAATGTCCTAAGTTGCGAAGAGGAAGCAGACCGGCTTAGTCCTCTTGTCATCGCTTTTCTAAAGAATCTAGTAATGTGAACGAGGTACATATTTGATTATTATTATTATTATTATTATTAATTTTAAGAGAATCTGTTTATGTAGCTTTAGGAGAAATTGAAATTTTAATGTGGGATTAGATGGTAGAAGCTACATAATCGGATAGAATTTTCTGGGTTTTTGTTGCAATTTAGTTTTATGAGCTTTTTACCAATAGTTCAATTTTCATGTTGTTTGTGATGTTTTAATGTGTATTGTATGTTTAATTGTTTATTGCTTTGTGAGGATCGATTGAAGTTTTTGCTTTGTTATTTTATCAGTGATTGTTTGATTGGTTCAATAATTTTATGTTTTCTTCATTGATGGAATATCAAATGATTATGCTGTAATCAGTTATCCTTATTTGGAGAGATCACACCTAATTAGTTAATGTTTCTCAAATGATGAATACTCCTCCGTATATACTTGTGTATATATACATCCCACCTAAAATCCCACATTTTTTATCCCACCACATGTGGCATGTGAGGTGTCAAATTGTGAGTGGATACACATTAATGATGATTTATATCACCTACCTCGTGTATCCACTCAACATTTAACACCTCACATGCTATATGTAGTGGGATGAAAAATATGAGATTTTAGGTAGGATGTTTAGAAATATATATATATATATATTCAAATGGATCATGGATCCTCACCTACAGGCTACAGGCTACAACAGCATCACCAAAACTGGTAAATTACAAAGAGTCAGCTGCAAATTGTCACTCAAATGATGATTGCATCTCTCAAGGTTTTTGTGGATAATGGAGATGGATCAACTCCTACATATGTTAAATTCTTCTTTCTTTAATAATAACTCACTCCGTCCTTGTCCAAATTTACTTAAATTTGATTTATGTTTGTGTGAATATTATAAATTAAATTTTTTTTTTTTAATGTTAGGATGAATCTAATTATCGGTTAATCTAATTTTAAATTTACAAATTAACAATATTGTTTAATGAATTTTTCTATGTTTTGATTGAAATTTAAATACATGCTTGTTAAGTTAATTTTATTTTTTTGGTTTTTAATTAATTATTTTTTTGTTTCTAACTTCTAAATTCACACAAGACATTATTAACCATTAATATAATAAGAGTTTTGGTTACATTAAATAAGAGATGAGACGAGGAGATTGCAATTTCTAGCATATAGGTACGTGCTGTTATCTGTTCGTGAAGCTCCCAGTGGTGGCAAGACTGATGCTTATGAGCATATACGTACAAATTGTTGAAAGGAATCAAAAATCTGAAAACCTACTTCTCCAACAGTCATCTAGGTATTAATTCACCAATTAAAGTACTTATTTGGTTGAGTTTTCTACTGCCTTAAAGATCTACAAGGTCTTCAATAGATCCACCAATAATTGTGTCAAAACGCATCCAAATGGTGACATCTTAACCCAAACACGGCAATCAAAATAATTCTTCACATAAATGGTGTCATAAACTTGTGCAGCGAGTGTAGTCTTCACATAACCACCGTGTGCAACAATTGCAATTGAGGAAAGCAAAGGTTCTCCCTCTATCAAAAAATCTAGCAACATCTCTATATCATCCTCTCAAGTCTCAATCCAACATGCGGGGCTTCTTGTTTCTGATTTGCCTCTCTCTCTTCTTCACTGCCCCTGAACATGAACAAGAATTGTTGAATAGAGCTTGAATTGATGTCGAGTTACTTATTACGTTTTGTTACCATTGTTTGGCTTCAAGTTGTAGAATCAATCCTTAGAAAAGAGTCAACCTCATTTTGAATGGTCTGAATGTGCAGCTTTGCTCCAGCGGGTAACGTTCCTTCTTCAGGATCTCCAGCTAACAGCCTTGTAAGCCTCTGTGAAAATAGCATTGCTTCCATTTTTCTCTCTCTGTAACTTAACAACTTAATGTTATGTTTATGAACAACAAGTTTAGTCGATCCAGTAATGTATATCATTTTCTGTTTTTTTATTTATTTATTATTTATTTATTATTTTTTTTTTTTTTTTATCTTCTTCTCTAACAATTGAATTTGAATGGTAGACAGTCAGACAGGCATGACCGCATGATGAGTTTGTCTGCCGCATGCAATCAGTGATTACTAACATGACATAGATGGAATAGAATCTATAACAGTGAATACACACAGGAAAATTTTCTTTTTGCAAAACGTCTAGTTTCATACATGTATGCAGTTATGCACACATGCACATTTACATCCCTGGAAAATTGTATGTGCACCCCTTTTTGTATGCATACCACATAAATTTTTTAAAATGCTATAATTTGTGAGCACACCTCATATATTATCAAAAATATCCTTTTATTTTAACTTTTTTGTTAAATACTAAACTAATAGAATATTACTCTTTCAAAGAAGAAGAAAAAATCTAATACATTATTATAAGAAGTGAATCGGTGACAGAACCATGGGATTGGGATTGTCATTGCTGATTACTGAAAGGCAATTCCTTTCATGCACACATAGAAATCAATTCACTTAAACAATGATGGTTAGATAAATAAATCATACAAATAGAGGTATATATCCAGTACTGGAGAAGAAGCAAAGTAATGGTGAGCAAAATGGGTGAAGCAGTGAGCAATTCAACAAGCAAACACTTGAACTGGTTTGATTTGCTTGAAAGTTGAACAAGGATCTAATGGTGATATTGAAGAACTGGTTTGATTTGCTTGAAAGTTGAACAAGGATCTTTGCTTATCCTGTGAAGGCTGTGATCCACGTGAAATACAAAGAAGATCCTAAAGTTTGCTTCCTACGTACTCAGTACTCACCTACCTATGTAACCACTTAAAACACAACAAACCATTTTTTGTTTTTGTAATTGCGGTTTGTGAAATTAACATATATATTTAATATTTTTGATAGTTTTATTTAAGGGCAAATTTGTAACTTAGAAAAAAATACAAATTCGGGGGTGTACATACGGTTTTATAGAGGTGTAAATATCGTTAGTCTTGCACAAACACAAACACAAACACATTCCAGTTTCCAAAGCAAACTCTCTCCCATTTAGAGGATCCACAATGGGGCTAAAAGAGACACATCATCACTAATAGATCTTATTTTCATAAAATTGGTCCTCCTATTTGGATTCTCTCTAAATGGATCTCTTTTCCTCACAACAGGGCTAAATTGGAAAAGACAAATTGGATCTATATTTTTTTACTTTTTTCCAAATAATCATTACTCTTCTTTAATATATAAATAATTATATAATATATTTTAAATATCAACACTATCAATAATTATTTAAATTACCATAACCGAATACATCAACAATAAAAATAAATATTTAAAACAAAATATTATCTACGATTAGACATGGCGCAGGTTCCGATTCGATTCCGATTCCCTGGTTCCCCGATTTCAATCCGATTCTGGCGATTTAGTTTCGGTTTCGGTTTTGAAGGTTCAGTTCCGGTTCCAGTTCCAAACCTTCAAAAAATTAAGGCTTTCATTCAAATTATTTTAATTTCATTAAAATAAAATTTTAAAATTAAAATTAAATTTATTTATATTTTTTCATTATATATATAAGTATTGAAATTAATAACTATATATTTAAATTTTTATGTATATAAAACCTATTGCTCTTCTTTAAGCATTTTAATCTAACATGGATTTTGATGCTCGAATATGTGATCAAAGACAAATTGATTGGAAACATCAATATCCCTTATTTTGGCCACCAAACAAAGATCAAATGGTGGAGCGGCATGAACATTGCGCATCATGGCAAAGATAAGGTTGCTAAATGGTTCACTAATAACCCTTCCCTCTACAACAAATCATCTAACCAATCCAAGTTCTTAATGGTCAAATCCAAGAACCAGGCCAAAATTGCTGCTACCAGCACTTTTGAAGAACTTATGAAAATAGCAGAAGAAATGAAAAAGACGATGGCCAGCATGTCCCAGAAGGACTTAGAATCAGAGAATCAAGATGATGATTATCTTCTGGATGAGGATGACCCCACCAAGGCAAACAGTTATTTCAGGCATGACTTATCACAATATCAGAGGCTTTAGCCTCGTCAGATTCACCAGACTTATCCTCAAGGAACATGGAATCTACTATTGATAATCATGACCATGACTTAACACTTATCTCGACAATCATGACCGTGATGCAGCACTTATCTCCCCAACTTAATGTCAGCATAAGATGACAACCAAGCAATCCCATACACATCACTATTCAGAAATAGTATCAGACATTTTTGCTCAGATTGCCATGATTCAAAAGTTATAATTGTGTAGGACAATGATTCAAATGTAATGATTATGTAGTTAACCATGGTTGAGTCAACCAAGGTTACTTTATCTTATAACCCGAGTTAATCTTGCTATATAAGGAATACTCAAGTCTATCTAAGGCGTGTTTCAGTTTTCATTATTTTTCTTTTCTCAGAGATTTTATCTCTTGTAATCTTTCTCTCTCCCTCTCTCAACCAGATACAAAAGAATCCACATGACAATATGTATTAAATAATAAAACATAAATGGAATACAAGTGCTGATATATGTAGTAAATAAAACTTACAAATAGAAATAAGATAGTCTGACAACAATGAAGATATACAAAAATGGTCGCAAACTTTATTTCTAATTTAGAAATTTGTTATAAAAGAGAGAGAAGGTTGAGAGATGGAGAGAGAGATTATAAGAGACAAAATCTCTGAGAAAAGAAAAATAATGAAAACTAAAACCTGCCTTAGATAGACCTGAGTAATCCTTATATAGGAAGATTAACTCAGGTTATAAGATAAAGTAACCTTGGTTGACTCAACCATGGTTAACTACATAATCATTACATTTGAATCATTTTCCTACACAATTATAACTTTTAAATCATGGTTGTCTGGGCAATAATGTCTAGTACTATTTATGTATAGTGATGTGTCTAAGATTGTATTGTTGTCATCTTGTGCCGACATTAGGTTGGGGAGATAAGTGCTGGGTCACGGTCATGATTGTCGAGATAAGTGTTACGTCATGGTCATGATTATCAATAGTAGATTCCATGTTCCCTGAGGATAAGTCTAGTGAATTTGACAAGGCTAAAGCCTCTGATATTGTAATAAATCATGCCCGAAGTAACTATTTACCTCAATGGGGTCATCCTCATCCAGAAGATCATCATCATCTTGATTCTCTGATTCAGAGACCTTTTAGGACATGCTGGTCATCGACTTTTTCATTTATTTTGCTATTTTCATAAGTTCTTCAAGAGTGCTGGCAACAGCAATTCTGGCCTGGTTCTTGGATTTGGCCATTAAGAACTTGGATAGGTCAAATGATTTGTTACAGAGGGTAAGGTTATTAGTGAACCATTTAGCAACCATATCTTTGCCACAATCCATAATGTTCATGCCGCTCCACCATTTGATCTTTGTTTGGCAGCCAAAATAAGGGATATTGACGTTTCCAATCAATTTGTCTTTGATCACATATTCGAGCATCAAAATCCATGTTAGATTAAAATGCTTGAAGAAGAGCAATAGGTCTAAAATGAATTCTCATTCAACTGGTTTTGAAGATAAGTCGTCCAATAATTATATCCCTCGTTGATGACCTGTGGGAGGAAATTGATGGTCGAACCATATTTGTCCCACCACTCAAGGAACCAAAATGGGATTTGAAGTGGAAAATCTTTGTCAAAATAAATGAACTAGTACAATGAGTTGCCTGGGTTTTGGCCATATAAAACTTTTGTCCATGCATCTATGAAGTCCCAGTAAGAGTATTCAGAGACATGGAATGGTCTAGAAAACCTGGTTTTTCTATTTGGATCATCACCTCGTTGGTCCAAAGTAATAATTTTGTAAAACTTTTTTTTTTCTAAAGATCAATTTTTCTTTGTCTGTTTTGTCAAAAACATCTGAGATGAAATTATGTAAATAGAGTCTGTGTCGACAAAAATGAATTCATAGAATATATGTCGTTTTGATAAGTCTTCAGTGAGCCTACAAAACAGAGGATCAATGATTGCATCTACGAGTTTCTTAGGTTCCTTGAAATGGTGGTCAAGAAATGGTGGTGTTTCCACCGAGAAATATCTGTCAAAAAATGGTTTGGCTAGATAAGGATAGTTCTGGTTATTGATCTTATAGAGAATAGGTGATAGCTTGGTTTGCCTTGTTGTGATAGTTTTGTCTTGTCTAGATGAATGGGGGCTAATATGAGAGGATGTAATGGTCTTGAATGATAGAGATTCTTATTTTAGTGGAGAATAGCTGTTAGATATCATAATTGGGTTGGTAATATTTGGCCTGGGAGATGATGATGATCCTGGGCTAAAGCCATGTGTTTTGGGGGTGCCAGGCTGGGATAAGAGCGTTAATGTATATTTGTCTTTATGACTGGGCTTTGGGCCTTGGATATTTAGGGCTAGTTTGTTGTTGTCTTGATAGGTCAGTGCAACTTGGTTGTTGCCTTGATAAGTCGTAATAAGTTTATTGTCGGGCAATAAGTAAGATGATATGTCTATGTTATTGGGCCTTGGGCTTATATATATATATACCAAAACATAGAACAAGCAAATAAGATAGTATACCCAAGACAATATATAGAAAAAGTAGAAACATGTAATTGAAATGAACAATGACAAATATACTTACTACAACAGTATAAGTCTGATAGCAATGATGAACAATGGATATATAGAAAATAAGTTGCACACTTTATTGAGGGTTCAGAAATTTTTACAAGGGAGAGAGGAAAGATTACAGGAGAGGAAAGATTACAAAGGAGAGAGGAAAGATTACAAAGAAGGGAGGAAAGACTAAGAAATCTAAACATGCCTTAACAAGAGAAGGAAAGGATCTTTAAATACTAAAGATTACTCTAGTAAAAGTAACCGTGGTTAACATGACTGTGGTTAGATTTTTTATTTTAATTTTTTTTATTAATTATCTAAGTCATTTGAGAACATGAGGCTACCAGGCCATGATAGGTTGATACTTTTGATGAAAGAGGATATGTCTGGTACTGTGTTTGTCTGCTTGTGCCGACGGTAGGTTAGGAAGATGAGAGCTGAGTCATAGTTAGGTACTGTGTCTGTCTGCTTGTGCCAACGGTTGATCGAGAAGACGAGTGCTGAGTCATAATGGGGTCCTAGTGGGGACCATAAGTCTAAGTCATTTCCATACTAATGTTGTCTAAAAATAAGTCTCGTGAATTCTATGGGGTTAAAGCCCTTGAAATTGTGATAGATCGTGCCCAAATGTGTCAATACCTGGTTGGTAAGAATAACTGTTTCCTTCAGTGGGATCATCATCACCACTAAGGAAGCCATCCTCATCATGATTTTCTGAGTCAAAATCTTTTTGGGAAATATTCGTCATTGTCTTTCTCATTTCATCAGCAATTGCCAACAGTTCCTCAAGAGTCTTTGCAGCTACAATCTTGGCCTGGTTCTGAGACTTGGCCATCAGAAATTGTGATTGGTCATAGTTTTTGTTGTAGAGACTAGGGTTATCCGTGAACCATTTTGCAACTCTGTTCTTTCCATGGTTGGCGATGTTCATACCGCTACACCATTTGATCTTTGTTTGTCTACCAAAATAAGGAATATTGACATTGCCAACTAGCTATTCTTGGATCTTATAGTCAAGCATCAAGATCCATGTTAGGTTGAAAATTCTGAAGAAACTCAATAGGTTGGGGATGAGATCCCAGTCTTTTGGTTTATTAATGTGTTACCCAGTATTTGAACCTTCTTTGATAACATCAGGGAGGAAGTCAATATTTGGACCATATTTGTCCCACCATTCCAGAAACCAAAAGGTATATCAAGAGGGAATTCTTTGTCAAAGTAAATAAACCAGGACAAAGAATTTCTTGAGTTTTGACCATAAAGTATATATGTCCAGGCATCAATGTAATCCCAATAAGAGAATTCAGAGATGTGGAATGGTCTTGAAAACCTCTTTTTCTTGTTTGGATCATTTCCCCGTTGTTCTAGGGTAACGATCTTACAAAGCTTTATTTTTCGAAAAATCAACTTTTTTGTATCAATCTTGTCAAAAACATCTGAGATAAAGATTGAATCTATGTCATCGAGAATGAATTCATAAAAAATATGTCTCTTTAATATGTCCTCAGGAATCCTACAAAATAATGAATCAATAATTGCATCCGCAAGTTTTTTCGGTTCCTTAAAATAAGACTCAAGTAGTAGTGGGGTTTCTACTACAAAGAATTTGTCAAAATAGGGTTTTTCATGGTAATGATAAGTCGGGTTATTGATCTTAGGGAATGTTGACAATGTGGAGGGAGCATAAGTTTTTTGTTTTTCAATAATCTTCTTGTCTTGTTTTGCTGAATGTAGGCTGATATGGGAGGATACTATAGTTTTAAATGATGATGAGTTTGATTTTAAAGGGGAGAAACTATTTGTGATTTGTAATGGGTTTGATGATATGGGTCTTGGTGGTTTAGGCGATAAAGGTTGGGTTGTAATAGCCATGTGACTAGATGCAATAGAATACTTGTCTTTATGACTAGGTTTTCTTTCTGGGCTGGGCTTTTGTTCATTATAAGTCTCATATGTCACAATGGCAACAGTATTATTGTCATGATAAGTCAAAAAAGCATTGCTTTCATTTGATAAGTCATTTGATAAGTCGGGCATGAAACCGTCCATAGATGGATTCATGGTGGGTCTGAGACTCTGCCTCATAGTAGGCCTGAGGCCTTGTATCTTCTTTTTGCTGCTATTACTCATGGGCCTCCCTACAAAAATTCTCTGGTCAAGAAATCCGGTAGGCTATTATCTAAACTTTTAATATGTTCAATAGTAAAATCAAATGCTGATAATAAGGTCTGCCATCTAGCAAATATTTGTTTTGAAGCAAGATTTTTGACATCTTTTTTCAAATTAAATTTTGTAGATCGGCAATCTAATTTCAGAACAAATTTTTGATTGATCAAATCATCTTATAATTTTTGTATAGTTAGAACAATTGCTAAAGATTTCTTTTTTAATAGTAGAATTTTTCTACTGAGTATCATTCCATGATTCTGAAACATATCTAACCAGATATTCTTTTTCACTAATGGTTTGTTTGAGGATTCCCCAAAACCCTAGTTCAGAGGCGTCTGTTTCAACTATCTTGGGAGCATTATGGTAACAAATGGATAGACAAGGAAGTCTTTGGACATGTTCTTTAACTGTTTTGACTGCTTGTGTATGTTAGTTTATCCATGGTTGAGGATATTTTCTAAGTCTTTGAAATAAGAGTTTGCAAATGATTCTCAATTCTTTATAGAAATTGACTACATCATTTAAACAACTTAAAAATCTTTGAAGTTATGTTTTGTCTTTGATTTCTTCTGGGAATTTGCTAGCAAATCTAGACTTCTTTGGATAGGTATGATGGTACCTCTTTTGATATTGTGGCCTAAAAATCTGATATCCATTTGGAATAAAACAACCTTTGGTGCTAAGACTACTAAACCTTGGCTTTTAATGGTTTTTAGGAATATATCTAAATGCTTCCAATGTTGGTCAACATTGTCATAATATATTAGTATATCATCAATATAAACAATAGAGAATTCAGTATAAGGATTGAAAATTTCATTCATAATGCATTGGAATTCACTAGAAGCATTCTTCAACCGAAATGGCATAACATTCTATTCATATTGTCCAAAAAAGACAGTGAAATTAGTTTTATATCGATCTTCCTCAACAATCTGAATTTGCCAAAATCCTGATTTCATGTCAAATTTTGAAAATATATTGACCTTGTAAAGTCTTTTTAATAAGTCTGCTTTATTAGGTATGGGATATCTAATCCATTGAAGGGCTTCGTTCAGAGACTTATAGCTGATGACAAGTCTAAGAACTCCTCTTTCTATTTCGGCATTCTTCCTTACATATAAAGCAAGGAAACTCCAAGGTGATTTGGAAGGCCTGATAAGTCTTTTTTTGTAATAAGTCTTGGATTTCCCTCTTGCAATACTCAAGAAGCTCAGAGGTTATCTAAATAGGTTTAGTTTTGGTTGGTATTCCTTTTTTTGAGAAATCTTTATTGTAAGGAAGGCTGACTATATGTTTCTTTCTATCCCATAAAGCATTGGGAAAGGAAGAACAAACTTCTTTCTCTAGGTTAGACTTGAAGTCCCTGATTTTTTGTTGTATCTTGGGTTCTTCTATATATTTCCTTTGTCTCTCAAATCTAAGGTCATCCTTCAGGAAAGATAATTGATTTTCTTTCATATTGAGATTATTGATTTGTTGTTCTAGAAAGATAGAGTTGTCTTTTCCTATATTGGTCTTTTTTAAAGAATTTAATTCCCTTTCACTGACAAGGAAAGTAAAAGGGAATAAAATCTTCTTTCCTAAGTACTCCGCTACCAATCTTTCATCAATCCACCATTGATGAAGGATTGGTAGCTGAGTGCTTAGGAAAGAAGATTTTATTCCCTTTTACTTTCCCTATCCTTGAAAGGGAATTAAATTCTTTTAAAAAGACCAATATAGGAAAAGACAACTCTATCTTTCTAGAACAACAAATCAATAATCTTAATATGAAAGAAATCAGTTATCTTTCCTGAAGGATGACCTTAGATTTGAGAGACAAAGGAAATATATAGAAGAACCCAAGATACAACAAAAAATCAGGGACTTCAAGTCTAACCTAGAGAAAGAAGTTTGTTGTTCCTTTCCCAATGCTTTCTGGGATAGAAAGAAACATATAGTCAACCTTCCTTACAACAAAGATTTCTTAGAAAAAGGAATACCAACCAAAGCTAGACCTATTCAGATAACATCTGAGCTTCTTGAGTATTGCAAGAAGGAAATCCAAGACTTATTACAAAAAAGACTTATTACGCCTTCTGAATTACCTTGGAGTTGCCCTGCTTTCTATGTAAGGAAGAATGCCGAAATAGAAAGAGGAGTTCATAGACTTGTCATCAACTATAAGTCTCTAAACGAAGCCCTTCAATGGATTAGATATCCCATACTTAATAAAGCAGACTTTAAAAGGCCAATATATTTTCAAAATTTGACATGAAATCAGAATTCTGGCAAATTCAGATTGTTGAGGAAGACCGATATAAAACTGTTTTCACTGTCCCTTTTGGACAATATGAATGGAATATTATGTCATTTGGGTTGAAGAATGCTCCTAGTGAATTCCAATGCATTATGAATGAAATTTTCAATCCTTATACTGAATTCTCTATTATTTATATTGATGATGTACTAATCTATTCTGACAATGTTGACCAACATTGGAAGCATTTAGATATATTCCTAAAAACTATTAAAAGCCAATGTTTAGTAGTCTCAGCCCCAAAGGTTGTTTTATTCCAAACAGAGATCACATTTTTAGGCCACAATATCAAATGAGGTATCATCATACCTATCCAAAGAAGTCTATAGTTTGCTAGCAAATTCCCAGATGAAATCAAAGACAAAACACAACTTCGAAGTTTTTATGTTGTTTAAATTATGTAGCCAATTTCTATAAAGAATTGAGAATCGTTTGCAAACCCTTATTTCAAAGACTTAGAAAAAATCCTCAACCATGGACATACCAGCATACACAAGCAGTCAAAACAGTTAAAGAACATGTCCAAAGACTTCCTTGTCTATCCATTTGTCACCCTAATGCTCACAAGATAGTTGAAACAGACGCCTCTGAACTAAGGTTTGGGGGAATCCTCGAAAAAACCATTAGTGAAAAAGAATATCTGGTTAGATATGTTTCAGGATCATGGAATGATACTCAGTAGAAATATTCTACTGTTAAAAAAGAAATTTTAGCAATTGTTCTAACTATACAAAAATTACAAGATGATTTGGTCAATCAAAAATTTGTTCTGAAAGTAGATTGCCGATCTGCAAAATTTAATTTGAAAAAAGATGTCAAAAATCTTGCTTCAAAACAATTATTTGCTAAATGGCAGGCCTTATTATCAGTATTTGATTTTACTATTAAACATATTAAAGGTTTAGATAATAGCCTACCAGATTTCTTGACCAGAAATTTTTTGCATGGAGGCCCATGAATAATAGCAGCAAAAAGAAGATACAAGGCCTCAGGCCTCAGGCTTGCTATGAGTCAAGGTCTCAGACCCACCATGAATCCATCTATGGCCGGTTTCAGGCCCTACTTATCAAATGACTTATCAAGTGAAAGCGATGCTTTTGTGACTTATCAAGGCAACAATACTGCTATCATTGTGACATATGAGACTTATGATGAACAAAAGCCCAGCCCAGAAAGAAAACCCAGTCATAAAAGACAAGTATTCTATTGCATTTAGTCACATGGCTATTACAACCCAATCTTTATCGCCTAAACCACCAAGATCCATATCATCAAACCCATTACAAATCACAAATAGCTTCTCCCCTCTAAAATCAGACTCATCATCGTTTAAAACTATAGCATCCTCCTATATCAGCCCACATTCAGCAAAACAAGACAAGATGATTATTGAAAAACAGAAAACTTATGCTCCCTCCACATCGTCACCATTCCCCAAGATCAATAACCCGACTTATCATTACCATGAAAAACCCTATTTTGACAAATTCTTTGCAGTAGAAACCCCACTACTACTTGAGACTTATTTCAAGGGATCGAAAAAACTTACGGATGCAATTATTGATCCGTTGTTTTGTAGGATTCCTGAGGACATATTAAAGAGACATATTTTTTACGAATTTATTCTCGTTGACATAGATTCAATCTTTATCTCAAATGTTTTTGACAAGATTGATACAAAAAAGTTGATTTTTCGAAAAATAAAGCTTTGTAAGATCGTTACCCTAAAACAACGGGGAAATGATCCAAACAAGAAAAAAAAAGGTTTTCAAGACCATTCCATATCTCTGAATTCTCTTATTGGGATTACATTGATGCCTGAACATATATACTTTATGGTCAAAACCTAAGAAATTCTCTGTCCTAGTTTGTTTACTTTGACAAAGAATTCCCTCTTGATATACCATTCTGGTTTCTGAAATGGTGGGCCAAATATGGTCCAAATATTGACTTCCTCCCTGATGTTATCAAAGAAGGTTACCAATACTGGGTAACACATTGATAAACCAAAAGACTGGGATTTCATCCCCAACCTATTGAGTTTCTTCAGAATTTTCAACCTAACATGGATCTTGATGCTTGACTATGAGATCCAAGAACAGCTAGTTGGCAACGTCAATATTCCTTATTTTGGCAAACAAACAGAGATCAAATGGTGGAGCGGTATGAACATTGCTAACCATGTAAAGAACAGAGTTGCAAAATGGTTCACAGAGAACCCTAGTCTCTGCAACAAAAACAATGACCAATCACAATTCCTGATGGCTAAGTCTTAGAACCAGGCCAAGATTGCAGCTGCAAAGACTCCTGATGAACTGTTGGCCATTGCTGATGAAATTAGAAAGATATTTCCCAAAAAGATTATGAAAATCATGATAAGGATGGCTTCCTCAGTGGTGATGATGATCCCACTGAAGGAAACAATTATTCTCACCAACCAGGTATTGACACCTTTGGCCACGATTTATCACAATTTCAGGGGCTTTAACCCCACAGAATTCATGAGACTTATTTTCAGACAACATTATTATGGAAATGACTTATGGTCCCTACCTGGACCCTATTATGACTCAGCACTCGTTCTTTCGACTAACCGTCGGCACAAGCAAACAGACACAGTACCCAACTATGACCCAGCTCTCATCTTCCCGAACTACCGTCGGCACAGGTAGACAAACACAATACCAGACATATCCTCTTTCATCAACAGTATCAAGCTATCATGGTCTGATAGCCCCATGTTCTCAGATGACTTAAACAATCATTAAAAAAAAAATTAAAATGTAAACATAGTCATGTTAACCACGGTTACTTTTACTAGAGTAATCTTTAGTATTTAAAGACCCTTTTCATTCTCTTGTGAAGGCAAGTTTAGTTTTCTTAGTCTTTCCTCCCTTTTTTGTAATCTTTCCTCTCTTCTTTGTAATCTTTCCTCTCCTGTAATCTTTCCTCTCTCTCTTGTAAATTGTGCGACTTATTTTCTGTATATCCATTGTTCATCTAAGCTGTCAAACTTATACCGTTATAGTAAGTATATTTGTCATTGTTCATTTCAATTACATGTTTCTACTGTTTCTATATATTGTCTTATGTGTACTATCTTATTTACTTGTTCTACGATATATATATATAAGCCCAAAGATTAGGAGTTGTTGGGAAATCCACTCCAATCAATGGGCTAGACCCGGAACTCCATTTGGATTTTGTCTGATGGGACCCATGTTTAGGGCTTGTTTTTTGGATTCCATTTTGCCCCATTGTGCCCCCCCATAAGGCCCAAATAAAAGTGGGTCTTCTAAGAGCATCCACAATGGTGGAGACCCAAACACAAGATCTATTTTTGCCACATCATCAAATATGGTTCTTCTTTTCAAAAAAAAAAAAAAAAGGGTCTTCCCATTTCGGTTCTATTTATTTGGGTCTCTTTTCCCCACAATATGGCTAAATTGAAAAAGAGAAAGTGGATCTATTTTTTTTTCTACTTTTTCCCAAACAATCATTACTCTTCTTTAAATATTATATATATATATATAAATTATATAATATATTTTAAATATCAACACTATCAATAATTATTAAACAAATTATAATTAATTTAAAACAGAACAATTTATTAATTTAAAATTATCACAACTGAATTACATCAACAACAAAAATAAATATTTAAAACAAAACATTGTCTACAATCGACTACCACAACAACCACCATCACCATTTTTTTATAATTATATCCCTTTGTTGCTGTATTAGCCAAATTATTGCTTCATCCAAGGGCAATGAGTTTGGATCGCAAAACATAATTTTTGATTCAAAAATTTTTTCATCTATCATTTGTTGTTTTTCCCTCTATGTAAGGTCTTTTCCCGCAAATTCTAATTTTTTTCTTCCATCTCATGAACAAAATTTCTTTTTCTTTCTTATGCGGCCGCTTTCAACGCTACGTCACATTCATATAATTCGTTACTCCTAGCCTCATATCCGAGAATATCCTCAGATAACAAATTTACGTTATAAGGCTTTGCCTTGTGTTTTCTAGCTTTTGATTCTTTAAGTCCAAGGGGACATTCAAGTCCTTCAGATTGACTAAACGGTGAACCATCAACATTAAGGTTTACTGAACTTGGCAATGGATGTCCATGGGGTGATCTCTACACTCATCGGCACCTAAATTTTCTAAGTTCAAGTTAAACGGATAGTTGTTAGTATCACTCATATATTGTCGTCCTTTCACACCTTCCACGTAATGATACCATTTTGCAGTGTTCTTCACAATAGCACAACATGCTTCCAATCTAAACAGTTTAGCATTAGTTTCTTGAATGATGTGTTTCGCTGCAATTTCCTATCAAAACAAAATAAAAATAATTTTAAAGATGTATTACAAATTTATGTAAAACAGTATATGCGATTGAAAAAATTTAAAGTGTCACTTACATTGTCTTCTGCATTGAAACCACTAGTAGGAGCCGTTTGAACACGCAATACGCAAGAAGAATATTTATTTACATCCAACTAAATCGTTTTGAACCGACTTTTCAAAGTAGATGTTGTATGAGATGTTTTATAACCCATTATTTCTTCAAAAATATTTTCAATTTTTGACCACAACAAAACTCGTTTTTGATTAGTGCCAATAATCGCATCCTCAAATACGCACAGCCATGCCTTGCATAATGCTTCATCCTCGTATGGTTGTCAGTTCTTGCAACTTTCCCTTGTAGGTTTTTGTCTTATTGATGACAAATTTTGTTGTACTAGTGTAGTTTCTTCTAGAGTGGGAGTTAGTTAAAACTCAGTGAATGGAGGTGTCTGATTGAATGAGCTTGTCCCATCAGTTAGTGTGTAACCATATGACGTAATGGATGCATCTTCGGTGTAGCCATGTGAGCTTTCATACCCATAGTTATAGTAGTTGTAGTTGTTGTTATCCATTGAAGAATATATGTGAGCAGAAACATTTAGCTCATGCTTTAATGCTTATTATATAGGATATGGATACAACAACTACAAAAGACAAGCAACAGCTATAACTAATTTTAATTGGCTGTCCCAACGGTCAAAAGCATGTGCAATATAATGATGCTTTCTTTGACAAAAACATGTACATAGCATGCTTCCAAAAAAATTATTTTTTAATACATTTCTTTCACATAATTTTATAGCATTTCACACCATGTACCAACAGCTACTTTTACGATGGCAAAAGCATGTAGAATATAATAATGCTTTCTTTGACAAAAGCATGAACACAACATGAAGACAAAAATATTTTATTCTATTTCATTTCTTTCATGTAATTTTATTACATTTCATACCAAGTACCAATGGCTACTTTGCTCTCCCTCCCTCTATAAATATTCATTATTATCTTATTATTCATATACACAACACAACCATCTTATCTATATTATATTATTATTCATCATTCACACTTTACTTCGTTACCACAACACAACCATCCTATACACACTCTTCAATTTTCATCTTGTTTTCAAATTGAACCATCAAATAGGTATGAGTATAAGTACGGGATGAACTCTTCTAATAAAGAAGAGTCGATTGTGCTCCGTCTACGACGAGGGTTTCAACCTCTATATACATAAGTTGTATTAATGAGAGATCAACTGGATGGGAGACGGTATATTAATTGAGACCGAGCGGGAAGCCATGATCGGACGATTGTAAATACCCATCGGAATATTTTTGTAGACAATTCCGTATAAGGCGTGAGTTATTTCTGTGAATCCTATCGAATGTCAAAGCTCGCAATGTTTACTTCACGCAAAGGGATGATGTTGTTGGTTGACTGGGATTGTCCGAATTACAAAAGATTACAGCTGCAATTCGTGGGATAGGATTACCTAAGACCCACTTATAGGGCTCAAAGAGACCCAAAAAAAAAAAGTCTCAAAAGTGGGACCCACCCCACAAGACCTATCTTAGGTTCCAAATTTGGAACTCATTTTGGGTAACGTAGCCGTTGGTACTTGGTATGAAATGTAATAAAATTATATGAAATAAATGTAATAAAATAAAATATTTTGTCTTCATGTAGTGTTCATGCTTTTGTCAAAGAAAGCATTATTATATTCTACATGCTTTTGTCATCATAAAAGTAGCCGTTGGTACATGATCTGAAATGTTGTAAAATTATGTGAAAGAAATGTTTTAAAAAAACAATTTTTTTGGAAGTATGCTATGTGCATGCTTTTGTCAAAGAAAGCATTATTATATTCTACATGCTTTTTTCATCATAAAAGTAGCCGTTGGTACATGATGTGAAATGTTGTAAAATTATGTGAAAGAAATGTATTAAAAAACAATTTTTTTGGAAGCATGCTATGTACATGCTTTTGTCAAAGAAAGCATCATTATATTGCACATGCTTTTGACCGTTGGGACATGGCCATTTAAAATTAGTTCTAGCCATTGCTTGTCCTTCGTAGCCATTGTATCCATATCTTATATAATAAAGCATGAGCTAAATGTTTTTGCTCACATATATTATTTAATGGATAGCAACAACTACTACAATTATGTATATGAAAGCTCACATGGCTACACCGAAGATGCATCCATTCTGCCATATGGTTACATACCAACTGATGGGACAAGCTCATTCAATCAGACACCTCCATTCACTGAGTTTCAACAAATTCTCACTCTAGAAGAAACTACACCAGTACAACAAAATTTGTCATCAGAAAGACAAAGAGCTTCAAGGGAAAGTTGCAAGAATTGGCAACCACACGAGGATGAAGCATTATGCAAGGCATGGTTACATGTATCTGAGGATGCGATTATTGGTACTAATCAAAAACGAGACTTGTTGTGGTCTAACATTAAAAATATTTTTGAAGAAATGATGGGTTACAAAATGACTCGTACAACACCTGTTTTGAATAGTCGGTTTAAAACGATTCAGTTGAATCTAAATAAATATTCTTTTTGGATATTGTGCGTTTAAACGACTCCTACTAATGGTTTCAATGCAGGAGACAATGTAAGTGACATTTTAAATTTTTCCAATCGCATATACTGTTTTATATAAATTTGTAATACATCTTCACAATTCTTTTTATTTTGTTTTGATAGAAAAATGCAGCTAAACACATCTTCCAAGAAACTCATGGTAAACCGTTTAGATTGGAAGCATGATGAGCTATTGTAAAGAACACTGCAAAGTGGTATCATTGATAATGTCTATTTCTACACTTAGTGTAGCCCCGTTTCCTATCCTTTTGCATCCATTTTCCGGGTAAAATCAAGTATTTAACAGTTTAATAAGCTTGTGCAGGCTTCCTAAGCAATCCAAGGGAAATCAAGCTAAGTTGGGCAACATTGTAGCTGAAGAAAGCGCCGGCGCATGACCACCAGTGCCACCACCAATACAGACAAGACAAAGATGTAACGCTGGTCGTGCGCTACATTGATAATGTCTATTTCTACACTTAGTGTAGCCCCGTTTCCTATCCTTTTGCATCCATTTTCCGGGTAAAATCAAGTATTTAACAGTTTAATAAGCTTGTGCAGGCTTCCTAAGCAATCCAAGGGAAATCAAGCTAAGTTGGGCAACATTGTAGCTGAAGAAAGCGCCGGCGCATGACCACCAGTGCCACCACCAATACAGACAAGACAAAGATGTAGCGCTGGTCGTGCGCTGGACGACCAGCACCACACCAGTGCATAGACATTCCAGCTTAACTTTTTCTAGCTTTTCGTGCCCTAAATCCACATATTATATATGCCTCCTTTCAGATTCTTTTAACACACCTTTTCCACGACCCTTGAGCTCCAAAACACTCTCATATCACTCCAAACCATCCAAGAACCAATCTTTAACCCAAATCCTTTACTAAATCACCCAAAACCTCCATCAAATCATCATCCAAACTCAAATCATATTTCACCACCTCATTTCCTTACCTAGATCCACCATAAAAATCCCACCTTAGAGCAAAAGAAGTCAAGGAGAGAAGAAGCCTAGCACAACCAAGTAAGAGAGGAGGAATTCTTCACATTAGTTTACTCTAATCCTTTCTCTCTTTACATTTACTTGTCTTCACTTATGGGTTGTATTCATTACATATCTTTTGTAGCCATTTCTTGTAATATGAACTAAATCCCTCTTGGGCTAAGGCCAAGATGAAACCTTTTCCATGAATCATTAGTAAAGGCCATCACTTTATCTCTATTGCTTGTGTTGTGTACATTTATTTCATGTTCTTAATTATTATTGAATGTCTAGCTAGCATTTAGTCATTATTTGGTTGTTGTGTGAAGCACCGAGAAGAGAAGCACACAACGTGCTTGATGAAATGAGTGATAGATGTTGGTAAGATAGAGATATGCGATGCTAGCATTTAGGATTTATTTGTGTGTGCCATGAAACTTAATGAATTTGTATGTAGTTCGGATAACCATTGAGAAATAGGTTATTGGTGCATATAAATATTATCTCTATCACTTGAGAGAGGTTAGAGATTAATTGAGGGTATCACGAATCTACACACACACTTGTATACTTTATTTCAATGATGTGCCTAAAATTGATGAGAATTGGATAGGTGGATTCATGGTCTTAGCCTAACTTCCCATAAGTAATATCATCACTTGCTTGCATTTGACTTTGCTTAGTTTGTTAGTTTGCTAACTTAGTTTAAATTATTGCATCATAGTGTAGCTTAAGTTAATTACTCTTGAGGAATATAATCCCATCATTAAATATTTTCTTGTCTAAATAGTGGTTAATCAATCAATTGTGGTAATCAATTCATCAATCATTGTGGAACGAATTCTATTCATCGTTGTGTTATTCCCTCGGCTCCGTACTATTGCGGATGCTCATTTAGGAGTGGTCAATCATTACGTGGAAGGTGTGTAAAGACGACAATATAAGGGTGATACTAACAACTATTTGTTTGACATGAACTCAGAAAATTCAGGTGTCGATAAGTGTAGAGATCACCCCATAGACATCCATCGCCAAGTTCAGTCAATCTTAGTGATGATGGTTCACTGTTTAGTCAATCTGAAAGACTCGAACGTCCCCCTAAATGTAAAGCGACAAAAGCTAGAAAACAAAAGGCAAAGCCTTATAACATAAATTTGTTATCTGAGGATATTCTCGGATATGAGGCTAGGAGTAACGAATTATATGAATGTGATGTAACGTTGAAGGCGGCCGCAAAAAGAAAAAAAAAAAAAAAAATTTTGTTCGTGAGATGGAAGAAAAAATTAGAATTTACGGGAAAAACAATGAATAATAGATGAAAAAAAAATTGAATAAAAAATTATATTTTGCGATCCAAACTCGTTGCCCTCAGATGAAGCAAGAATTTGGCTAATACAGCAACAAATGGATATAATTAGAAAAAATGGTGATGGTGGTTATAGTGGTAATCGATTGTAGACAATGTTTTGTTTTAAATATTTATTTTTATTGTTGATGTAATTCGATCGTGATAATTTAAATTAATAAATTGTTTTATTTTAAATTAATTATAATTTGTTAAATACTTATTGATAGTGTTTAAAATATATATATATATATATTATATTTTACTAAATAAGTAAATTATATAATATTTTAAAGAAGAGTAATGATTATTTGGAAAAAAGTAAAAAAAAAAAATAATAATAATAATAAATAGATTCACTTTCTCTTTTTCAATTTAGCCCCCACAATGGTTGAGACCTAAACACAAGACCCATTTGTGCCACATCATCAAATATGGAATTTGGGTTTCTTTTCCCCACAATTGGGCTACATTAAAAAAGAGAAAGTTGAACCATTTTTTTTTACTTTTTTCCAAACAATCAATACTCTTCTTTAAAATATTATATACATTTTAAATATCAACACTATCAATAATTATTTAACAAAATATAATTAATTTCAAATAAAACAATTTATTAATTTAAAATTATTACGAAACCACCGGAATCGGAACTAAACCAAAACCTCTCTCATAGAGGTTTCGGTTTCGGTTCCGGTTTCAATTTCGGTTCCCTGGTTCTGGTCCGATTCTAACGATTACGACGGTTTGATTCCGGTTCAATTACGGTTCCGATTCCAAATTTTCAAAACCAGTTCCGATACCAATTTTGAAGGTTTGGTTCTGGTTCTGATTCCGGTTTTGAAGATTTGGTTCTAAACCTTTAAAAAAAATTAATGTTTTCATCAAATTATTTTAATGAAATTTCATTAAAATATAAAATTTTAAAATTAAAATTATTTATATTTTTTCATTATATATATAATTATTAATTTCAATAATTATATATTTAAATTTAATATATATATATAACCCAACTCAATGATTGGAAGGTATTGGGAATTCAATTCCAATTATTGGGCAAGACCCAAATAGAGTTCCAAAATTGAAACCCAATTTGGATCTAGTGTGGTGGGGCCCACATTTGGAGCTTCTCTTTTAGATCTCTTTTTACACCATTGTGGCCTCCACAAGACCTATAAAAAAATAATAAAAAAATAAAAATGGGTTTCCTTAGATGCTCTATCTACAATGGGGCTCAAAAGAGACCCATTTTAGAGCATCCACAATGGTTAAGAAAAGAGACTCAAATTAGTAAATTTATTTTTATTTGGGTCTTATGGATGCCACAATGGTAAAAAAATAAAAATAAAAATACCCAAAAAAGAAGACTCAAATGTGGGCCCCACCCCACTAGACCCAAATTTGGAACCCAATTTGGAACTCCATTTGGGTTTTGCTCAATGATTGGAGTTGGGTTCCCAATACCTCCCAATATATATATATATAATATTAATTAATTTTTTATATTTAAATATATAATTATTGAAATTAATAATTATATATAAAATAAAAAATATAAATAAATTCAATATATGCTTTATTTAAATTTAATAATTATATATACAATGAAAAAATATAAATAAATTTAATTTTAATTTTAAAATTTTATTGAAATTAAAATAATTTGAATGAAAATATTAATTTTTTGAAGGTTTTTAGAACCAGAACCGGAACCAAACCTTCAAAATTAGAACAGGTTTGGAACCAGAATCGAAATCGAAAATTGAACTAAACCATCGAAATCGAACTGGAACCGAAATCAAACAGTTGGAACCGCCAGAACTGAATTAGAACCTAGAAACCAAGGAACCGCCACTTCCAAAACGGAACAGGAACTGAACCGGAACTGCAACCGACGCCATGTCTAATCATACACAATATTTATTTTAAAATATTTATTTTTATTGTTAATATAATTCGGTTGTGATAATTTTAAATTAATAAATTATTTTATTTTAAATTAATTATAATTTATTAAATAATTATCGATAGTGATATATATATATATAATATTTTAAAGAAAAGTAATGATTGTTTAAAAAAAAAAAAAAAATGGATCCAATTTCTCTTTTTCAATTTAGTCCCATTGTATGGATAAAAGACTCATTTAGAGAGGATTCAAATGGGAAGACCCATTTTTTTTTAAAATAAGACCCATTAGTGACGATGTGGCACACAATGGGCAAGATGCTACACACTTGGATTGTTTTATTATTAAAAATATATATATATATATTAGTAGTCTAGGGGCTGTCCGGTACTGTTTTTAGGGAGTGTTTTTGTTTTTGTTTTTCAAATCAAATTTCAAATACGCGTCCTTTACCGTTTTCCACTTTGTTTTCCATTTTATTTTCCAAAACAAAAACAAAAACAAAAACAACAACAGTGTTAAAAGTGAAAAATTTCCAAAACAAGTTTGGGATGTTTTTCATTTTGTTTTTCGTTTTGTTTTTCACTTAAAATAAAAAACTCAATTTTTTTTTTCTTTTTTTCTTTTTTTCATCTACTTCTCTGATCTTCACAGAGCTACTCTTCCTCTTCTTCTTCTTCTTCTTCTTCCCTTCTTCTTCCCCGATCTGCCGCCGACCCCTTCCTCTTCTTCTTCTTCTTCTTCTTCTTCTTCCCTTCTTCTTCCCCGATCTGCCGCCGACGCCGACCCCTTCCTCTTCTTCCTCTTCTTCTTCTTCTTCTTCCCTTCTTCTTCCCCGATCTGCCGCCGACGCCGACCCCTTCCTCTTCTTCTTCTTCTTCTTCTTCTTCCCTTCTTCTTCCCCGATCTGCCGCCGACGCCGACCCCTTCCTCTTCTTCTTCTTCTTCTTCTTCTTCCCTTCTTCTTCCCCGAGCTGCCGCCGACCCCTTCCTCTTCTTCTTCTTCTTCTTCTTCCCTTCTTCTTCCCCGATCTGCCGCCGACGCCGACGCCGACCCCTTCCTCTTCTTCTTCTTCTTCTTCTTCTTCTTCCCTTCTTCTTCCCGATCTGCACCGATCTCTTCTTCCTCTTTTTCTTCTTCTTCTTCCCTTCTTCTTTCTGATCTGCTTAAGAGAGGAAATCTGAAAATTTTCTAAAAAATTTCCAGATTTCCAGATTTCCTTTGTTGTTTGTAAACCTGTATGACTTTTTTTTTTTTTTGGTTGTTGTTTCCAGGACTTGTTCTTGAGATTTTCACATAAAATAAAAAAAACATGTTCTTGATATTCCTATTTTAGGTGTTGCTGACAAAAAAAATAAAATAAAATAAATAAAATTCAACTCAGTAATTATGGTCTGTAAAATGATACCAGACGCGTTTTTTACGTTTTCATATTCGGAATCCAGCTTTCAGGAAATGTTACCAGACGCGTATTTGGATTTCGAAACTGAAACCAAAAACACTGTTTTCATTTTCATTTTTATTTTCGAAAAACAAAAACAAAAACAACCTTTGAAAAACGTTACAGGACGGGCCCCTATATTCTAAGCACACTTCGTGTGGGCTCCGGTCAGTAGTTGTTTTTAAAATAAAAAAAATTATAAAAATATTAAACAATAATTTAACTTATGGTCTAATTTGTGTTTTGTTTGAATTTGTTTGAGTCTTTAATGTCTTTAAAAGTATAATTACAAGTACAACCCTTAAAGTTTATATAATTACTTAATAGATAGGTTTTAATAAGATTTTAATTATAATATCCCTTAGATTTTTTTTTGAAAGTCTATATTAGTAATAATAACAAAACAGGAATTATATAATAATTTGCTTGCCATGAAAGGGGACATTTATATCCCTAGAGAATTTTGAAATGACAAAAAAAAATTTTGTAACAAACAGTATAAGTAAGGGTAGAAGAGTCTTTCACAGTATATGATTAGGCACCATTTTAAAATTCTACTTGTAATTTACAATATGATTTTTTTTATTAGTAACAATATCTATTAACTATATAAAAAGAGACGGTTGGTTGGCTAAATTTTAGCCCCCCCTTTGTTTTTGTTTGAGTCTTTTTTTTTTTTTTTTAAAAAAAACATTTCTTTAAAAGTACAAGTACAACCCTTAAAGTTTATATAATTACTTAATAGATAGGTTTTAATAAGATTTTAATTATAACATCCCTTAGATTTTTTTTTTTTTTTTTTTTTTTGAAAGTCTATCTTAGTAATAATAACAAAACAGGAATTGTATTGCTTGCCGCAAAAGGGGACATTTATATCCTTAGAGAATTTTGAAATGACATTTTTTTTTTTTTTTTTTTGTAGCAAACAGTATAAGCAAAGGTAGAAGAGGCTTTCACATTATATGGTTAGGGACCATTTTGAAATTCTACTTGTAATTTACCATATGATTTTTTTATTAGCAACAACATTGATTTTAAAATCCTGTCAATCAAATATAGGAATATATTTATGTTTACCTGTTAAAAACTTTAACAAAAATAATATAATAAAGAAAGGTTGCAAGATTGGGACAAGTGATAAGTTTGGGTGTGAGGTGTCAAGTGCATATGTGATTAGTGTCTATTTAATAAAAAGAAAAGAGAAATGGATAAGAAGGGAGGAGGGAGGCGGTGGAGGAAAGAATTAAGAGAGAGAGAGAGAGAGAGAGAGAGAGAGAGAAAGGGCAATTATGAAAAAAATATAATTGCCTGACAATCACGAGTTCCAAGAGAGAAATTTTAGATGAAAAAAGCAGGAATTATAATTATAACCCCTAAAATTTAAAACAAGACACAAGTGCAAAAATTCGGTTTATTTGATAGTCCAAGCAGTGGATAATAAGAAAAGAAATAATATAAACAAAGATACATATCACAAGCTTAGAGCCATTCCCACCTTCAGACCAAAACAAGAGGATCGTTTGCTCAAGGTCTCTCACTACAGGTAATTCGAGTTTTTTCTTCTGTAATTTTTATTCTAATTTTCTAGACTTCTCAACTGAGATTCAATCCCATATCAGTTAGGGTTTGTTGTTCATATATGTGCTAAGTGATTGAAGCCTTTTTCTTTTTTGGATGGTGGGTGGATTTCTGATTCTACTTTTTTTTCTTGGCAGACATGGATATAACCTTTAAAGCTCTCAAGATAATTTTGGAAACTTTTTTTCATAATTGCCCCTTCTCTCTCCTCCTCCTCTCTCTCTTAATTCTTTCCTCCACCGCCTCCCTCCTCCCTTCTTATCCACTTCTATTTTCTTTTTATTAAATAGACACTAATCACATATGCACTTGACACCTCACACCCAAACTTGCCACTTGTCCTAATCTTGCAACCTTTCTTTATTATATTAACAGGTTTGATTGATAGGTTTTAAAAACCAATATTGTTACTAATAAAAAAATCATATGGTAAATTATAAGTAGAATTTCAAAATGGTCCCTAACCATATAATGTGAAAGACTCGTCTACCCTTGTTTATATTATTTGTTACAATATATATATATATGTCATTTCAAAATTCTCTAAAGATATAAATGTCCCCTTTCGTGGCAAGCAAATTATTATACAATTCATGTTTTGTTATTATTACTAAGATAGACTTTCAAAAAAAAATCTCAGAGATGTTATAATTAAAATCTTATTAAAACCTATCTATTAAGTAATTAAAATCTTATTAAAACCTATCTTTTTATATAGTTAATAGATATAAAAGATCATATATAAATTGAAACAAATTTTATATTGAGCAATCACTTTCAAATTGTGTCCGATTTAAAACTTATTTATTTAACATATTATTATAAAAAATGTATTTGAGAATCACATGCCTTCAATCCTAGTTATTAAAAAATATATATAGTACTAGTCTATATTATATGCACACTTCATGTGGGCTACGGTCACTAGTTGTTTTTATAAAAAAAAAATAAAAAAAATAAAAATAAAAATAAAAAAATTATAAAAATATTAAATATTAATACAAGTTCTCACGTCTCACGATTTCCATAAACAAATTTTCAATGAACCTAAAGTCCAAAATTTTCATTGACAAATTTTCAGCCAACCAACAATTGTTAACGATAGCAACCAACCATAATAATGACAACCAATGATTGTCAATGATTAGAGGTGGCAAAATGGGTCAGGCTCTGACGAGCCGTTCGACCTGGCCTATTTCTGGCCTGTTTCAGTTGCGGGTCGGCCCCGGCCCGGTACGTCGGCTTAACAGGCTAGGCCCAAGCCTATTAAGCCGGCATACCGTGTTGGGCTCAGGTGGCGCAGCCTGCAAGCTGGGCGGCACAGCCCACTAGGCCTGTGGGCCTGTGGGTCTAATTTTTATTTTTTTTTGAAAATTTGAATTCTGGCGGGCTAGCAGGCCTATTAGGGCTCGCCAGAATTCAAATTTTCAATTTATTTTTTTTTAAAAAAATTCAAAACCTGTTGGGCCCCGCCCGTTAAGACCTTAAGGGGTTGGCCCGCCACAGGCCCGACCTGAGCACGGCCTAGCACGCCCCAACATAGGCCACGTGCCCAGGCCGGGCCCACCCTCCCCCTAAACAGGCCGCCCTAGCATGACTCATTAGGCCAACGGGCACGGCATGTTTTGACACCATTATCAATAATAACAACCAATCGTAATAATGACAACCAACGATTGTTAATAATGACAACCAATCATAATCAACCATAATAATGGTTGGTTGCCGTTTGCAATTAGTTTCTATTATTATGGTTGGTTGCCATTGTTGACAATTATTGGTTGTTATTATTATGGTTGGTTGTAGTCGTTGACAATCATTAAGTACTATTATCACGGTTGGTTGCAGGGGCGGGCTTAGGAGAGGGCTGCCCTGGGCTGTAGCCCGGGCAGCTCTCCAGAACAAAAAATTAAAAAAAAAAAATTAAATGAATAATTACATAAAACCCCTGAGATTTAATAATATTATTACTAATAAGATATTTTATCTATTTAGTGAAATGTAACTATTTTGTTTTTCAAATAAGTTATAAAAATACACATAATATTACAAATCCTAATATTATAGAATTAAGTTATTTGCAAGTTTAAATAATTTTTTTAACTACAAGTTTAAGCAATTGTTTGTGTATAAATTTTACAATGTATTTCATATCCTAAGTAGTTCATTATTGAATTGGTGTCATCTTAATATTTAAATAAATAAATAAACACTTTTATCAAGAATTATATATAAAAAAAAAATTATTCTTAATTAATAGGTAGCATGTCTTGAACTTCATTATATCTGTCTACATTGAGGAATAAAATAACAAAAGTTTTCTCTACAATACACACCGAATTTAATAAATTTAGTGCGAGAATTTGTGAGTTATTAATTAAGCATTATAATATATTGTCTAAATAAAAGTAGATAAATCCAACTATTGATAGCTAAGGAGTTGCCTTTATAATGTTAGTGCATACCGAGAAAAAAAAATACTATATATATATATAATTTAGCCCTAGCGGCAAATTTTTCCTACGTTCGCCCCTAGTTGGTTGTCATTATTTTGGTAGCATTTATGCATCCTTGCTAGTCTATTCTGCTGTTACTTTTAATTCAAGCTAATGAAAACAATACAATAATTTACAAGCCAATGAAAACACAATCATCGGCAATCACCAATAAATCCAAAGAAAATATTAGCGCTTTGACAAATGCAACAAAATAAAAAAGTTGGTCAATGTTTTCCGTTCTTTTTTAAGGAGATGATCATCTTAATCAATATTAATTAAGTTGAAAATGAGAAAATAAAAAAGTTGGAAATAATAAGTGAAAGAAAAAGAAAATCAAAAGCGTACCAGACACAAGAAACAAGAAACATCTAAATAATCAAGAGCCAAAAACAGAGAAATTGTATCAAAGATTCAAAGGGAGAGAGTTTTGAGGGCATCTGAGTTTTCTTAGTAATAGTAGTAAGTTTTTGGTTACCTGTTCGTTTGAGACGACCATCATCGACTTCGAAGACTTGTTGGTGATGAGATTGAGGAACCTGCAGACCCATCTTTGTGTTTGTGTTACTGAAGAAGAAAAAGAAGATCATCAGCTGTATATCATCGTAATCATAGACCCCTTTGGTATTTGTTTGAAAACAAAATTACATTTATATACTTATGCAATATTAAAATTTCTTCAAATAAACTATTAATTCAGGGATATAAATGTCATTTGGTATATTTTATTTATTTTTTATTTATATTTTGTTTTGTGTTCAAAAGACCTATTATGCCCTTAACAAGTTTTCAAAGTACGTAAAAGTAAATACAAAATAAAATGTTAAGAGGGATTAAAATGTCACTAGAAGTTTAAGAAGTTAAAAAAGAAAAAGAAAAAGAAAGTGAAAAGCATTGCAGACAACTACAAATTTTCTCAGATGGCTTCAAGTAATTATGTCAACAACTTAGATAAACGAATTGGATTTGCTTTTTCATTGTTGATAATCAACCAGTCTTTGAAGGTGTTCTGTTTTTTTTCAGTTTCAAAAATCAAAACTTTTGGGTGCTCTGATCACCTCAAACAAGCAAAGGGAGTTGGGATTATTAGTGTGAGTCCTACTTAATTATCAACAAGATCAGTTTTATCAAAAAAAAAAAAAAAAAACAAGATCAGTAAAATATATATATAGAGAGAGAGAGAGTGAATGATATATCAGTTAATTACCTTGTTCATTTCTGGCTTATACACAAACAAAATTTAAGAGAGCTGGGATTTGAGAAGAAGAAATAGAGAATGTGGGATTTGAGAAGAAGCTAGAGAGAGAGAGAGAGAGAGAGAGAGAGAGAGATATTTAGAAAATCAAAGAGAGTTGAGTACTCTTTGATTTGAGAAGAAGAAACAGAAAGTGTGGGATTTGAGAAGAAGAAATAGAGAGTGGCATTTGAGAAGAAGCTAGAGAGAGAGACAGCTGAGAGAGAGAGAGAGACAGCTGAGTACTCTTTGATTTGAGAAGAAGAAACAGAGATTTTCAATTATATAAAGAGATTGATAAACAGAGGCAACTTCGTGGTAGGCAGCTTCCACGAAGCTTCATTTGCATTTGAACAGGTATATATATATTTATATACAGAGAGAGAGAGAGAGAGATGGTAAGTAGAACTGTAGAAGTGTGTGGTAATTATTACCGTTGGCTGAATTAATCAATTATTGTATCTTTTCATTCATATTCAATTATTGTACTAGTGGTGGAGTCCCACATTAATTATTACCGTTGGATGAGTTAATCAATTGTTGTCTTTTTTCGGAGGAGAAATGATACTCCACCAAAAATTCCAACCTAATATCACTACACATAATATGGGCTCATGTCATGATTTATAAGATTTTGTGGGTGATGACACCTCATATTTTAATTAGTAAAACTAATAAAAGTATTTTAAGAAAACATATTTAAAAATAAAAAATTATAAAATTTAATTAAACTTTAATAAAAATAATTTAGTATTTCAAAAAAAAATATTAATGTTTTTTACATTATTTTTACATTAATTAAAATTTTTAATTATTTTTACATTTCATTCTTTATATTAATGTTTTTTAAATGAAATTTTTACTTTTACATTTCATTTTTTATATTTATGTTTTTTAAATAAATTTTTCAGTATTTCAAAAAAAAAAAAAATCAATGTTTTTTACATTACTTTTACATTAATTAAAATTTTTAATTATTTTTACATTTCATTATTTATATTAATGTTTTTTAAAAGAAATTTTTATTTTTACATATCATTCTTTATATTAATGTTTTTAAATAAATTTTTTATTTGTACATTTAATTGTTTGTATTTATTTTTGTTTAAATAATTTTTTTTATTAAAGTTTAATTAAATTTTATAATCTTTTATTTTAATTATGTTTTTTTTTAAATACTTTTATTAGTTTTAATTTTTTTATTTCTGATTTTTTTTTTCTTTAAAAACAATTAGTGGTGTCATTAGGAGGTATAATTAATGTGTTCAATGGTAATAAGGTCATTTAATTGATTTTGTGACAGTCAAAGTTGTTGACTAACGGACTTCCTAACGGTTAGGGGGGCAAAATGTCTAATAATTTATTTTTTATGGAGGAAATGGTCATTACTGAAATTAGAGGGGGCAAAATGTCTAATATTTTAGTTTTCAGGGGGAAAATAACCATTACTGAAACTAGAAAGGGTAATGTGTCTATTATGGCAAACTACAGGGTGGAAAATGATTATATCCCATAAGAATTCATCTAATAAAATTAATATTAAACTCTAATCTTGTAAATTTCAACACATCATATTGTTCAAAATTCTTAATTAAGTTATAATCAAAATACATATATTCCATTATACATCCTCAATATGGGAAACTTCAATATGATTGGATTTAGATTTTTCGGTTTTTTTATTATATAGAACCTGAAACAATTTTAGATCAGATTTTTTTTTAATAAAAATAAAAATAAAAATGAAAATTGTTTCAGAAAATCTCGAAATTAATTTTCAATAATTTGAATTCTATTGAAATTTTGCTAAGATATTTTAAAGGTTTTTAAATAATTAATTTCTTTTTTATTTTTTTTTAAAAAAATCCTTTGTTAAATTAGTTTTATAATTTCGTAATGATTTCTTTCTTAATTTCTTAATTTCTTAATTTTTGTATCCCTTCCACGTATATGGTTGTGTTCAAGACTCCCCAATTCATGTTTGAGTAATTGATTCCAGTTAGATTAGATGCTCTCTCTTTCTATCTATAACAAGTTTGTTTATTTTTATTATAATCCTTTGATGTAATTTGTTGTGATATGTTACTTAAACTGTGAAACAGGTAATGGGGGCTGCAGTCCCGTCTACCGTTTAAGAATTTTTTTTCCAAGTTTTAAGTGGCCAAATTTATACAATTGCTAGTGGACTAAATTTCAAGTTTTAAGTAGGCTAATTTACCAATTACAAGTTTTAAGTAAGAGTGACGGTATTTGCACCCCTGAAAAATCATATGTACATCCATTTTTATATCCTTACCGCATTAAAAAATTTAAAATTGTATAGTTCGTAAGCACACACCACTACCGGAAATATCTTTTGTTTAAACTTTTTGTTAAATACTGTAAGCTAATAATATGATAATCGGATTGAGGAATAACAAAATTTGAAATGATAAATCATTTAGCGAATATAAGTACCTTGTTTTTTTTTTTTTTTTTAAATAAAAATAAAAATATGAAAATGCCTTTTTTTTAATTATTTTTTATATTTTTTATACTTTTGTAGGTATGTGATTGCCAAGATTTTCATTATTCTTATAAATTCTCAGTTTAATCAAATATAATTGCAATAAATCAAGTTTTCATATATCTATTTTAAAAAAAAAAACTAAGTATTTGTATTGACATTTTAATATATATATATATATATTACTGTTAATAAAAAACCAAAATGTTCATAAGTTTTTTTATTTTTTTCTTTAACTTTTAATAGAGATCGATCGAAAGAAGTATGGAAATATGATTTTTTATTTAAAAAAAAAAAATAGAGAAAGTGTAATTAGGAGTGAATGTTTAATACGGTAATAACCGAGATCTGGAAGAGGGCGTCTAATAGAAGCTCTCTTTGTTTAATAGAAATGAAAAACGCTTTTTCTTTTTTGTTGTTTTCTCTCAAAAACAAGCAAAATAGTTTCAAATTATCCATTCGAAGACTTTGGGTTTTTTTTTTTTTTGTTATAACACCAGACCCCATATGTAAAATTTCTGATTTTGGCTCTGTTCCACTATTGAAGACTTTTTTTGATTTGTTTTTAGAAAGAAAATGGCATCTGGGTTTGAAATAGCGTTAGAAGAAGAAGAGATGAAGAAGAAGATGGTGAAATTGGGATCATACAAAGGGAAGGTGAGGCTGTTGATGGTGGTTGGTGAGTCAGAATCAGAATCAGAATATGAATCAGCTGCAGAAGAGACCATGCTTTTGTGGGGAATTCAACAGCCTACACATTCAAAACCAAACGCATTTGTCTCTCAATCATCTCTCCAGCTACGCATTGACGCTTGTGGTCACTCTCTCTCCATTCTCCAGTCTCCTTCTTCTCTGGTATTGTTTGTATCCTCTTTTCTTCTTTCAATTTTTTTTTTTTTTTAGGTTTTCTTGAAATACCCACTTGTTTTTGTTTGATTGTATTTGTATTTGTAACTGAAGAGCACGCCTGGAGTGACTGGATCAGTGATGTGGGATAGTGGGGTTGTGTTGGGCAAGTTCTTGGAGCATGCTGTGGACTCAGGGATGCTTCTTCTTCAAGGGAAGAAGATTCTTGAGTTGGGTTCTGGCTGTGGTTTAGTTGGGTAATTTGAATGATCAACCATGTCTCTCTTAGTTTCTTTGCTTTTGGCTTGGATGATTTAATTTAATTTAATTTTTTGGTATGTTTAGTTGCATTGCAGCTCTTTTGGGTGGTCAAGTTATCCTCACCGATTTGCCTGATAGATTGAGGCTACTGAAAAAGAACGTCGAAACCAACTTGAGACATGGAAATTTAAAGGGCTCTGCTGTAGTCAAGGAGCTTACATGGGGAGATGACCCTGACCAGGAACTCATTCAACCCTTACCCGATTATGGTAATCACCTTCTCTGATTTGTTTTTATTATTAGATAAACAATTTGCTAGACTCTAAATAATAGCTTCTTAGCTTCAAGGCTCCTCAAATATTTGACAGTCCTAAATAATTCCTCAGATTATATGTGGGAATTAATTCAATTGTTTATAGATGTGTTAGAATCACCTGCTGCCCAGATTTCTCTCAAAATAAAATTCTAACCATGAAGCTCATAATGCATCTTTGCTGATTCCTTATTAAATGACAATGAGAAAACTCATCTTAACACTAATTTTTATGGTAGCGAAAGTGATAATGGACACTGTATAACCAGTGACTTTGTCATGGTTTTAATCAAGATTGTATAAACAGAAAGAAGGACAGAAAACAAAGAGGCAAGGCGTACTTTGCCAAGTAAGAGTTGGAGCTAATACGTAGCTTAACATCACCTATACAGACCTTCTTGATCCAACCCAACAGGCCTAAAGATAACCTGTTTAGATATTTAAAAACTAAGCTGTATGATTAGTTCTGCACATTTGTTTTTTTCAATGGCTATTTATATTTAGATATTTTCCAGTTTTCTAACAGACATTCTAAGTTTCTGTCAACTATTGGACAATTTGGTTCAAATTTATGGCTTGTAGATGTTTTAGGTCTATCAAAAAGCTAAGTTTGAGTTAAGTTGATTACTAGCTCCAGATATAACCTACTGATAAAATATTCAACCCACATTAAAGCAAGGTCCACTGCTGTGAAGGTTTTCCTTTTGATTTTTTAATCTATTGAAGAATCCCTCTAAAGGAAAGGTGAGTTTTCTCATTCTTCCTTGAGTGCTAGAATGTTTTATTGATTATGTACATTCTTTGCCTTTTTAGTTGTAGGGTCAGATGTGATATATAGTGAAGGAGCAGTAATGGATTTGCTGGACAGCCTAGTGCAACTTTGTGGATCTGAAACAACAATCTTTTTGGCTGGAGAACTAAGAAACGGCAAGACTCTGTCTCTCTTTCTCACTTGATAGGATTGTTTTGTTGTTAACAGTTGTTCATGTGCAGATTCTGTCCTTGAATACTTTCTGGAAGCTGCAATGAAGGACTTTGTGATTGGGCGAGTGGAGCAGACAGAATGGCATCCAGATTATTGCAGCCGTCGAGTTGCTATGTACATTCTAGTGAAGAAATAAAGTATCCAGATTATTGCAGCCATTTTTGTGAGTTCAACACTAACTTGTTGATAGGAAGATGAGAAGAGGGATGCAAATGCTAAATGTGCCATACTAGCTTTAGATCTAGTGATATTTTGTCAAAACTAATGTTAAGATTGGTGAAATCGTTGCTACTTTTGAAGTCAAAACCATTTCACAATCACAATTCAATCAAGATGTTTACAAAATTGGGAGAATTGGATTCTGTAATCTTTGTGGAAATCTATTTGTTATGGTTTTGTTAACTTGCATATATACTTGAAGATGATGCGTTATGCTTGTGTTACTGTATAATAGTATAATTTAGATATACGTTATTGGATGGTGATCGATTGCATTGGATTATATTAGAAATCGACCAGCATGCAATGGAATGAACTTTTAGCAAAATACATAAGGTAAACCTTAGTTATTGAAAATAATAACCATTGCATAAATGTTGTCCTAATTCTTAGATAATTTTTAAAGACTTGGTGTTATATTATGTAAATTTTAGGTTCAACTTTTGTAATCTTAATTACACAAATTCATGTTTAAACTTTAGTCTAATCAAAATTATATCATATAATTTGAACAAATGCGTTTAATAAATTTACAAATGGTTGAAGAATCCTCTCTCTGTCTGCCCAAAAAAAAAAAAAAAAAAAAGATTGTCTAAGTCAATCCCTTGTTTTCAGTCTGGTCATATTTTGATAGTTCATGGTCCAGGCATGTGCTCCAGGAAGATCCCCAAGTCTTAATTTGGTGCTCTGTTAATCTTGAAGAAATAATTAAATATGTTGGAGAGATGAATCAGGTCAGTCTTCCACTTGTTTCTCCATCAAACTAGACTTTGTCAATTTTGTCATGGAAACGCAACTGGGATACTTGAGAAACTCTGTTTTTTTATTATTTATTTTAAAATTGAATAGGTCTAGTCTTTTGGGGCCACGGGCAGTACTAATTAGAAAATAAACAGGTGGAGTTTTCTATTTCCACAAACGCATTTATTGAAGAAGAATACTTTGTTTTCCTTGGCCACTATATAAAATTGAAAGCATCACAGCATTACCTTCACATCTCAATTCTCAAACTCAAAATATTTCTCCTCCTTTGTCTTTCTATTTCCATCTCAAACTATGGCTGTTGAGGCAATTGTTTCCACCGTTTTGGGACAACTGACTTCAATCATTGCTACAGAAGTAGAGCAAGAGGTGAGGCTAGTGGTGGGTGTCAAAAAACAAGTAGAAAAGCTCACCACCAACTTTAAAGCCATTCAGCTTGTGCTCGCTGATGCAGAACAAAGACAAGTCAAGGAGGACACAGCTGTGGGACTTTGGTTAGATAAACTCAAAGATGCAACTTATGACATGGATGACGTCTTGGATGAATGGAACACTGCAATTCAACTACAAGTTGAGGGGGTTGAAAATGCTCAAAATCCTAAGAAAAAGGTACGTTCTGTGTTTTCCTCCCCTTGCTTTTGTTTCAGACAAGTTGCTTTAAGACATGACATCGGTCGCAAGATAAAAGAAATAAATGAAAATCTTGATTCTATTGCCTTAGAAAAAGATAAGTATAATCTTAATAAGATTACGAGTATTGAAGAACCTCAAAAAATGAAAACGACTTCTTTTATTGAGGTGTCTGAGATATATGGTCGTGACATGGAGAAAAATGATCTAGTAAACAAGTTGTTGAGTGAGAGTAAGCAAGAAAGATCAGGCCTCCCTCTCATCTCCATTGTAGGGATGGGAGGGATTGGAAAAACAGCTCTCGCACAACTTGTTTATAATGATGCAGAGATTAAGAGTAAATTTGATCATAGAATATGGGTTTGTGTCTCAGATGCATTTGATGAGGAAAGGATTGCTAGGGCCATCATTGAAGATCTCACAGGTCAAGCCACTAATTTAGTCGAATTCCAATCTCTTTTGAAATGTGTACGTGAAACTATTGAGAATAAGAATTTTCTTCTTATATTAGATGATGTGTGGGAAGAAAATTATGATAAATGGGGACCATTGTACAACTCCCTCAACGATGGTCCTCATTGTGATAGTAAAATTTTAGTTACCACACGTAAGGAGAAAGTTGCACAGACGATGAAATCAATTGATGTTATCAAAATTGGAGAATTGTCGGTAGATGCGAGTCGGTCATTGTTTAAACAATTAGCATTTTATGATAGATCTCATGAAGAGTGTGATAAATTAGAAAATATTGGTGAAGAAATTGTTGGCAAATGCAAGGGCTTGCCTCTTGCCATAAAGATGGTTGGGAGTTTGTTACGCTTCCAAAAAACCAGTGATCAATGGGAAAGACTATTAAATAGTGAAATGTGGAAATTGAATGAGTCAGAGAAAGAGCTTTTTTCCCCACTATTGTTGAGTTATAATGACTTGTCTTCTATGGTAAAACGGTGTTTTTCATATTGTGCCATTTTTCCTAAAGATTATGTGATAGAAAAAGATGAATTGATCAAATTATGGATGGCCCAAGGTTATCTTGGTTTAGAACAAGATGAAGAGATAGACATAGAGATAATTGGCAAGCAGTGTTTTGACACTTTAGCAATGCATTCTTTCTTCCAAGAGTTTTTTAAAGATGAAAATGGTTTTATTGTAAGATGCAAGATGCATGACATAGTGCATGACTTTGCCCAAGTTCTTGTTAAGGGTGAATGCTTTTCAAGGAAAATTTACGGTGGTGAAGAACCAAGCCTAGATGTTTCTTGTGAGAAAGCTCGTCATTCAATGTTGATACTAACGTTTTCTGATTACGTCAACATATGTAATGTCCAAAAACTACGTAGCTTCTTAATTCAGTGTGAACATGGATCTCAATCGATGAGTAGTTTCTCACCTAACTTATTTGAACAATTGACATGTTTAAGGGTATTGAAGTTAAGTAGAAGTTGGGATAATAATATACCAAGTGAGATAGAAAAATTGATACATTTGAGATACCTTAACATGTCGGGACTAGATATTATAGAATTACCTGAAACATTGTGTTGTTTGTACAACTTACAAACCTTGAATCTTAGTGGTTGTCAGTCTCTTGAAAAACTACCTCAAGGGATGGGAAAGCTAGTCAATTTGAGACATTTAATAAATTTAGATACATCCAACCTCAAATACATGCCCAAAGGGATTGAGAGACTAGTTTGTCTTCGAACATTAGATAGATTTGTTGTTGGAGGTGATCCTGAAAGCATGGGAATGGGTAGTCTTGAATGTCTTAAAAACTTGAACAAGCTTCAAGGTAATCTTGTGTTAGAAGGGTTGGGAAACATTGTAGACGAAGTTGAAGCTAAGAAAGCACAACTCATGAATAAGAAAAATCTCCTTGGTTTGGGTTTGACTTTTGATGATGCAAGTGAGATATCATTGGTCAAAGAATCTAGGAAAGATTCGGCAGTTCTTGAAGCCTTACAGCCACCTCAGAAATTAGAGAGCTTATCTATATTTGGCTGTAGAAGCATCACATTGTCCCCCCATTGGATGGTATCATTAACTCAGTTGAAGTCATTAACTCTCAGAAGATGCTTAAAATGTGAGTATTTGCCTCCTTTGGGAAAATTGCCACGGCTTGAATCACTCAATATATCTTCTATGGGCAGTGTGAGGACTGAGGAGCGTAGGTAATGAATTTTTGGGTATGGAAAATATGGACACATCATCATCTTCATCATCAGTTATTGCCTTCCCCAAATTGAAGACCCTCTCCATTGGGTACATGGACAATTGGGAAGATTGGGAATATGAGATTACAAGAGATATCACAATCATGCCATCTCTTTCTTCTATAAATATGAATAGCTGCCAAAAATTAAAGTCACTGCCAGACCACCTTCTTGCTACTCCATCACTCGAATGGACCATTGCCTATTGCGACATTGTAGAAGGAAATTCCTGGTTGTTTTGTCCATACAGCATGTGATTACGCACTCTGGTAATCTCTTTCTTTCATTTATAAAAATGTTCATTTTTTTTCTTAAATAAGAAAATGTTTCTCCGTCTGCTTCTTGTTCTACAAAAATCTATGTAACATTGCTTTTCATAAGAAAAACTTTATGTTATCATAACTCTATTTGTTGCTTATCAGGGTGTGCTGCCACCAAAATTGGTGACAGAAGAACAAGAGGATGTGGAAAACAAAAGAGTTTCACATATAGGTGAGGAACTTTCTTTGGGTGATTTTCAATAACTTTTTTTCTACTGTTATTATTTTCACTGTTGCGTTGCTACTGTTTGGTGATCAATGTATTATATGAAGTGAAACTCTCAGGAGCTATTACTGTGTATCATGCAATGCTTTACAAAGGTAAAATTCCTAGTCGGTGGTCATGGGGCCATTGGATTTCACCTCTATCATAATGTTTCAATGCCCCAACAAAGAATGAGGTGCTTTCTTCAAGATGGATGAATGAAGTGGTATATAATTTCATTCAAATTTCACCATCCAACGGAAAAGACTGTATCTGTGTACACCAAAAGAGATTGAAATTGCTTTGCTTTGCAGGCCTCAGCAATGTTACATGCTTAGGTGAGGCTGTTCTGGAAAAATTCATTGTAGACCCCAAGAAATATTGGTACTGGATTGGGGTTGCAGTCCTCTTGGGGCTGACCATTCTCTTTAATGTCCTATTCACCTTTTCACTTATATACCTAAATTGCAAGATATAGACACTACCCGATATGATTAATTTCTAATCCAACTGCTATAAGTTTTTTTTACAGAATCCTACTTGGGCTTTTGGTAAAAATTGATAGTCAACTTTGTTTACTTTGCATAGCTCTTGGAAAGTCACGAGCAATCATCCAGAAGAGGAAGCAAATGAGCAATTCAACCTGGAGGAACAAAGAGGCAGGCAGAAAGCAAAACAAAGAGTTCAACAGGTACTGCTAGGAACTTAATTACTATGGCCATGTTTACTTTTGAGTATTTGAGGAGAAATGAAAATAATGAAAGCGATTAGTCCGTCCAATGCAGCTGGTGAAGACAGCAACGAAGTGCAAGATGGAACTGCTGTGAAGAAGGGAATGATTCTTCCATTTGCACCATTATCCATGTCGCTTGACAGTGTAAAATACTTGGTGGACATGCCTTCGGTGAGAATCTATTTATCTTCAGAGCTGTTGTTAGTATCACAAACTACCTACATGCATAGCTAATGTTACAATACTTTGCAGGAAATGAATGCTCTAGGAGTTACAGAGGACAGACTACAATTTCTTCGCAAAGTGACCAAAGCATTTATCCCAGGAGTCCTAACTGCACTAACTGGAGTCAGAGGAGCTGGGAAAACAACACTGATGGATGTTCGAGCAGGAAGAAAAACTGGTGGTTACATTGAACACAATATCAGAATTTCCAGGTTACCCAAGAAGCAAGAAACGTTTGCGAGAATTTCTGGTTACTGTGAGCAGATTGACATTCACTCTCCTCAAGTCACTGTAAAAGAGTCCTTGATTTATTCAGTATTCTTAAGACTTCCTAAAGAAGCGAGATACAATGAAAAGATGATAAACCTCTTGTTTTTTACTTGATTTAGTGTTAAGATTTGGTTTGAAACAGACATGACTTGCTGGATACATATTGCAGGTTTTTGTGGATGAAGTGATGGAGTTAGTTGAGTTCAATTATCCTAAAAACGCCATAGTTGGGTTTCCATTAATCTCAGGTTTATCAACAGAACAAAGGAAGAGATTGACAGTAGCAGTTGAGCTTGTTGCCAGTCCTTCAATAATTTTCATGGATCCACCAACTTCAGGGATTGATGCAAGAGCAGTAGCCATTATTATGAGGACTGTAAGGAACACAGTGGACACCGGAAGAACAGTTGTCTGCACAATTCATAAGCCTAGTATAGATATCTTTGAAGCCTTCGGTGAGTTGCTGTTGATGAAGAGAGGTGGACAAGTGATCTACTCATGATCTTTAGGCAAGAATTCCTATAAAGTTGTTGAATACTTTGAGGTGCATCACTTTTCCTTCACTATCTTCTCTTATTATTTGGATTGAATGAAAATGCAGTTTCTAAATCGAACCATTCTTGAAATATTGCAGGCTTTTCCAGGAGTTCCCAAAATTAGAGAAAAACAAAATCCAGCAGCATGGATGCTAGAAGCAAGCTCAGAGGCACCTGAAGTTCAACTTGGAATTGATTTTGCTGAGCACTTTAAATCATCATCCTTGTATCAGTACGTGTAGTAATAATAAGCTATCAAATCAGAACCATCTTGTTTTAGTCTTTGATACAATATATGTGGCCGTTGTACACAGGCAAACTGAGGCTCTAGTGAACCACCAGAAGGGGCAAAAGATCTCTATTTCTCTACTCAATACTCTCAATCCACAAGAGAGCAATTCAAGTCCTGCCTCTGGAAGTAATGGTGGACCTACTGGAGAAGTCCTGATTACAACCTTGTTCAATTCTGCTTCACCTTCGTAGCTGCTCGTTCTTTGCACAATTTTCTGGCAAGTTGGCACTAAAAAGTCAGTATACATGACTACTTCATAGCTTGATTTTCCCTAAACGAGCAAAATTATATCACTATACCAACTTTAACTCAATTTCTATATGCAGGGACCATGATAATTGGAGCCACGTATGTTACCGTTCTATTTGTAGGAATCAACAATTGCTGGACTATACATCCTGTTGTAGTGGTCGAATGAACAGTCTTTTATCGTGAAAGATCTGTTGGAATGTACTCAACTTTACCATATGCCTTAGCACAGGTCAGGAGAAAATACTTCACTAACAAAAATGTTATACTAATAATCTAGAAATGGCACAAAATTGAAACTCTTGATGAAGTTTTAACGATTGCTTATGGCAGGCGATTGTTGAAATACAGTACTCTCTCATCGTGTTTGCAATGGTGAGCTTTGAATGGGCACTATCAAAAAAAGTTCATCTAGTCCTTCTTCATCATATTTTTCACCTTTCTCTACTTCACATACTATGGCATGATATGATTGTTTCCATCACACCAAATCAGCAAGCAACAGCCATCTTTGCATCAGCATTTTACGCACTTTCACCCTCTTCTCCGGTTTTTTCATCCCAAAACCAGTAAGTTCATCTCCATTGAAATCATATAATTTTGAACAAAGTCAACATGATTTATCTTACTCAATACATTCTTCTATTTTACAATCCGTAGAGAATTCCAAAGTGGTGGACATGGTACTACTACATTTGCCCTGTGGCATGGACAGTTTAAGGACCAATTGTAGCACAATATGGTGACATTGAGGACACCGAGAATTTTCCAGATTCAACCATAAAATGGTATGTGCAGAACCATTTTGGTTATGACTCGAATTTAATGGGGCCTGTTAGAGCATGTAATTTGCTCAGCAGCTTTTCTGCTTAAAGACACCTGAACCTGCCGACAGAAACTGAAGCACAAGACATTTAGTAGCTCAGCTGTGTACTTCAGCCAGCTCAACATTACCTGGATTCTGGAGTGACTGAGTGAGGTTTGGAGTCAATACTGCACTGGCTCAAGCTCAGGCCTCGTCAAAGCAAGAGCTCATCTGCTCAGCTTTTACAAGGAACTGTGAACCATGCTTGGGCAATCCGTGCCAGGAGATGCTTACACTTCGATGGCTGATCAAAACTGCTGGATAGAGTCAGAAATCAAGTTGAAGTTAGTTAGAAGGATTCCAGTATACATGTATGGCCTCTTGTAACCGTCAATTATTCAATGAAGAAGTAAATTTCCCATACCACCATTTCTCTTTAAATTTGTGGACTGAAGTGTTGCCTGCATTAATAAAAAAGAAAATTGTATTTCAGTGAATATCTATACAAAACACTTGTTCAAATGAAAATATGACAACTACCCTTGAAGAAAAAAAAGTCAGATCACCATTGGAACGTTATCTAGAATTTCACTAGGTCTAAATTGAATGTCTATCCCATTTCATAAGAAATTTGGCCTACTTCATTCCTTTTATTCTACATTATCCACAAACAGTAAAAACTAAATCTCTCAACTGTTTCGATTTGTGCATGAGATGAGCGAAAAGATGGAAGTATGGAACATTACCTGTAGCAGAAATTGAAGGTTGTCTCACTTGTCTGGGTGAGAAACTTCACCTAAACAAAATCACATCGCAAAGAGGAATAAGAAACTTCACTGATATACAAAAAGATTGATGTTGATATTTTTGTTAAATTAAAAATTATAAAACTCTAAATCGAATTTCAGCACTAGCAGAAATCGAATCCGTAACTCTCAAATAGTTCGAATTTCAATCAACCGAAAAATTGAAAAGAACTCACCTTCTATGACCAAATCGCCAATTCAATTGTTCTTCAAGATCAAACAATTCCGCTGTTTCTGAGCTCGACTTCTCAAGACTCGTTTTTAGCGACAAAAGAAGGAACATCAGAGCAGAATTGATCAGATCCATGAAAATGGAGTCAGAGATCCGGTTGAGCGCGAGCCAGTCGAGAAAGCAGAAGCGGTTTTTTGTTTGAACCGCGAAAGAGAAAGCACAAATACTTAAAAAAAAAAAGAATAAATTAAAATTTTAACTCGTAAAAAATTGGGCTTTGTAAAATTTTTAGAAGGGAGCTCACAGTCTGGGCTTTTAAAATTGGACTTTAATTTTTACATGTTGTTAAGGACCTATTTTGGTGTAGTAATAATGGAGTGGTGGTGTAATGTTTTCTATTAAAGAGGGCAACCTAGCAATACCGGATGCACCACTTAACAGGTGCATTCAGCATTTTATGTAAAAATACACTACAAGTTTACTGTTATGAACATTTTATGGAAGATATTTTCGGTATTTTACGGAAATGATAATACACTTTATATCTATATCGATACCCTTAAATTACAGAATATCGACGGATATATCATAGATATTAGAGGTATTTTAAACCATGAATGTAAACATATATTATATGAAGAACACAACATGTACATCACACCATAATAGAATAGAAGAGAACAAAAGTTGAAAGAAAGAGATCACATGACTAGCCTTTAACAAAAATTATGCATGAATTGACAACATAAGAATTAACTTCTTCTCATAATCTCATATAAATGTGAATGAAATTTTTTTCAAGTCATTTTTAATTGTAAATTTCCGGTGTAGAATTTTTTTTTTTTTAGTATTCAAGTCACTGACTTAGGAGTTATTTACCAAGTCCTTAACTCATCCATATACCGGTTGAACTATATCCCTAGACTCTCGGAGGCAACCCAATGTAGTTTTAAATATTATTTTGTGTCGAAGATGATGATTGAAATTGGAAATACTTTGTGGGTAGATTATAGTATTTGCTGTTGGGATTACTTCAATTTTCCATAAATAGAATGTTTTTTTTTTCTTCCGGTTTATTTATAATTTTTGAAATGATAGGTGAGGGACCACTGCCCAAGAATGTTTTGTTTTATTGAAGAAAAGACTCCACCTAAATAATGCATCCATAATTGAGATGTTGAACTATTTAATGAAGGAAATTAATTAGGTACCGATTGGTTAGTATCCAAGGTATTAACTCCATAAATGAGGTGTTGCTATATGGTTTTTTTTTTCTTTCACTTTTTACATTTATCTTCTTATATTATAAGAAAAAAAAGCCACATGGCAACACCCTATTGATGGGGTCAATACCAATCAATGATCTTTAATTAATGTCGTTTCCAACCTTTGTTTTTCATCTTAGTTACTCGATATATCAACATAGTTTCATCTTAATTTCAAATCTATTAACAATTCCATTGATAATTACAAGTACTATTAAGTTATTAAATACTGGATGCAGGCCCGTCCCAATTCTTTGCTACATCACTTGAAATAATTGTGATGTCAACTCACATTCTTCAACCACCATAGTTTCTATCAACTGTAATCTTTAATAGGCTGCGGAGTAAAGTTTAACAACACATCCCTAATTCCTTATTTGAAAAAGATTGATATTATCAAAGTTTAATTGCTTTACAAATTACAAGTTAGAACACACCCCACTCAAATCAAGAGGTTAATATTAAAATATATTCTAAATATTAATATTAATATTTTAGAATTACTATAATTTTTGGTTTTTAAAATGTTGTGAGGAATCTAATTTTAAATTTACAAACTAACAATATTGTTTAATGAATTTCTCGATGCTTTGGTTCAAATTTAAATACATGCTTGTTAAGTTAATTATATATATTTTTTGTTTTTAATTAATTATTCTTTTGTTTCTAACTTCTAAGTTCACACAAAACATTATTAACCAACCGGCTCTAGTTCATGAGTCAATTTGTTACTTGTTAGAGATGATACACGGTTGCAAAATCATGTTGGTCAATCCGGTGATCAACCATCAGCTTACTCAACTAATAAGTTTAACAACTTAGGAGCTTTTGCTACAATGTTAGCTTATCTAGTAAATACAGATCAAACGGAGAAATAAAGTTTGCTCGGTTCTTTGAAGTTTTAGCTTAGGCATTTTAACAAACAGTTATACTTGTTCATTTTACGATTGCACCTGACTTTACATATGATTTACATTATTTACAATTGCACCTAACTTTACAAATGATTTACATCATAACATAGTTACGTAAATGTATTCAAATAATAGCCCTAACACGATCCAAATAACATGTTACAAAATTGTTGAGTCAAAAATAAAAAATTTTAACTCGTAAACAATTGGGATTTATAAAATATTTAGAAGGGAGCTCACAGTCTGGGCTTTTAAGATTATTTAACGACTTTCATTTTTATATGTTGTTAAAGGCATATTTTGGTGCATTGATAATGGAGTGGTGTAATGTTTTCTATTTAAAGAGGGCGACCTAGCAATACCGGATTTCAAGGATCTTTCTCAACAGCACTCCAATGTGCTAATGGGTCCAGGTGATCAATAAATAGGTCCTTTAAGGATTCTGATTTCTGCCCTTTGAACAAAAGCTTTCATGTGACGAAACTTTGCAAAAGTATAACCACTGCTATAAACTCCGGTCACCGGAATCCGTTACGATCATCCACCCCTAAACGCTCAGCCCAAGCATACCTAAGGTATAATCAACCACACCATCCCTTTCTTTTTCTATTATTTTGTTTGTTTTTATCTTTTTTTTTTTTTTTTTTTTCTTCAGGTTTTTGGAGCAATCGACTCGTTCGATTCGACCGGTTAGACCAAGTTACTTGGGCCTAACGCGAATCCAACCCGATCCACTATAATTGTAGATCGAGCATCTATAGTTTGATACCCACGGTGGGGCCCATTGCAGCTTAAACGAACCAGTTGAATCAAGCCAAAAACTCCAAAGATGTCAAGCGATGGAAACACCCCAACCGTCGAGGAGCAACTCGCCGCATTGACTGCTCAGATGACTGCCAACGCCCAGAAGCTACGAGAGCTAGAAGCGAAAAACGTGTCGGTCCGAACAAGGAACATCGAATTGCGAGCGATAATCGAGGGCGTGCCCAGCAACCTGCCACCAGCACCCCTGATTCAAGCGAATAACCATATGCAGGATGTCAACAGGATAGCACTAGTCACACCAGAGATGGACTTCCAATCACCGAAATCACTTCCTGGTAGAGCACACCCTCAAGGCGCGACTCAAACAGTTCAAGCCGAAGCAGACCCGCAAATCGCATCAATTCCACAACCAACACGACCAGAACCCAATCATGACAGTGGTCCGCAACTAGAAAATGCTTTCAAGACCCTAATCTCGCTCCAGTCGATACCTGAGTTGGTAAAATCTAATTCGGGTTTGCATATCTTAATTGACCCATAAATTTTCAGCAGGTTTGCATAAATGGAGGCCTTCATACAAAGAATCCCTGGGGTCCCTGCCCCGACCAAGAAAAGCACGGCAAACAGCTTCGCTGATTCTCCCTTTGTCAATGCAATTGCCTTGGTTAAGATACCCAAGAAATTCAACTTCTCAAGCATGAAGCAATTCGAGGGCACGAAGGATCCAGACCACCATATAGCGCAATACAAGCAGTGAATGTTCATCGCGACGATCCCACGCGACCTCAAGGAAGCATGCATATGCAAGGCGTTTTGATCCAGCCTCGGCGGCCCCGCTTTACAGTGGTATACAAATTTACCTAACAACTCTATTTCTTCTTTTGTGCAGCTCATAGACACCTACGTGGAGCAATTTGCGAGCAGTCAAAAACTCGAGAAGTAGTCGAACGATCTTTACACAGTAACCCAGAGACACGGTGAGAACCTGTGAGCATACATTGGACACTTCAATAGAGAAAAGGTGCATATCCCCCATTGCAACCAAGTTATCGCAATCTCAACTTTTAGGAAGGGACTCCGCTTTGACTCCGACTTATACAAAGAATTGACGAAATACCCATCAACAAATTCGGGTCAACCCGAGAGGCCTTTTCAGAGTTCATCCTGTGACTCAGTCACTCCTTCACTCCAACTCAATAAATGGAGTCGTGGGTAAAGATTTTTCAGTTTGAATTCAAATGTGTAATCCCTCAAATTCCGATATAGATTTCAGGGATCTCTCTCAATAGCACTCCAACGTGCTAATGGGTCCAAGTGATCTATAAATAGGTCATTTCTTCATCGAAAAAAGGATTCTGATTTATGCTTTTTGAACAAAAACTTTTGTGTGCCGAAACTCTGTAAAAGTATAACCACTTCTATAAACTCCTGTCATCGGAACCCGTTTACAATCATCCACCCCTAAACGCTCAGCCTAAACATACCTAAGGCATAATCAACCACACCATCCCTTTCTTTTTCAATTATTTCATTTGTTTTCATCTTTTTTGAAGGTTTTTGGAGCAGTCGACTCATCCGATTCGACTGGTTAGACCAAGTTGCTTGGGCCTATCCGACCAATTCCACTCTAATTGTAGATCGACCATCTACAATTATAATCAAATATTAATAAGATTAAAAATTAAACATTATAATCGTATTCTAATTTTAAAAATAATTAAATTATATAAAAATTTGAATGAATGAAAGATAACAAAGTAGTTTTCAAGGGAGGGCTAGGCATGCCAGAAATGTTGACCCCAACAAGTACAATAATGGGAGAATGCAGGCTTTGGAATGGAATGTGTGTGTTCACAGATGGTAATTAAGAAGGTTCAATAATTCAATTCACAATTTCACATGTTTTGTTTCATTCAATTTTTTGCTTCAACATCAAGTACGTACTCAAAGTCTTACAATTCATATCATTTCAATTTCATAATATAGACAAGTTTGATGCTACTCTTTCACTAATAATTCAATTCACATGGCATGGTAATTTTGTTTTGTGTTTGCCCATCTACATTGATTAAGCTATTAACTTTTGTCACTTTAGAGTTTAGATTAATTACCTTAAATGTAAAAGTGAATCAATTCATATCTCCATCAACCTTGCAAGCCAATCCAACCAAAGTTGAATGTTTCAGGATTTCAATAAAGCCAAATGAAAATTAGTGAGGTGATGAGCTTTTTCTTTTCTCTTGCAATAAAAGGAGCCTGAAGCTTCAAATAATGCAACTGGGGTACGGCCAAGATGGGAGCCACATTGCTTAGGTTGCAGAGAAGCATCGGTTGGATAGGGGGCTGGGGGTAGATTGGTTGAAAACACCTCCAAGCAAGAGGGACTCTAGGGTGCATCCGATTCGCCACCAACCACGCGAAAGATCCAGTGAAGGCTTGTCATTAGTGCACTCAACCGATCCTTTCTCCTACCTTACCTCACTGTGAGTGTAATTCAAGGGACTATATCTATGCTTCTAGTTTGTGATAGCTAGTATGCGGCCATTCTATTGTCATTTTGAATCGTTGAGTTGATTGCCTGTGGTGTTGTATCTTATAACCGGTAGTTGGCCCAGGTCCAATATGGTATGGGGCAAAGGATCAAGCGCTTTGACAGTTGTCGGAACCGGTTGAAATTGCCAGTAAGAAAACAAGCCAAGGTCCCGAAAGGATCACTAATGAAATACCACATCTAGAAGTCTGTTTACTCTGTAGGGTTCGGGACTCCAACTGCACTTTGCATTTATGGTGGGACCTCCCTACTAGTAAGCAGGCCGCCTTTCAGCCATATCCAAGTCAGAAACCTTTGAGATTATCGTCCTCCCTTTGAGAAGAGGAGGTTGACTAGCATTAGTTTTTTAATTATTATTTTTTTCTTCTATATTTGCTAGTAAATAATAATATAAGCGTTTCTATTTTCTTGACACGTATAGAAGGTAATAAAATAAGGATTATTTTAATAACTTATTTTTGTGTATTGTTTTTGAAAAATCGTTGAATACAACTTAATTAATATTTGATTGTATTTGCATTTCATATTTATTTTATAATTTGTTTTTACTTTACTTTTTTTGTATTAATTTTGTTAATGTATTTATTTAGAATATATATTTATTGGGTAAGCCTCGCTAATATGTCCTATTGACTAGGTGTATATTTATTTATAATTAATAAAAGGTAAAAAAAAAAAAAAAAAAAAAAAGGTCTAGCCTATCCTAGTGTTTAATCCTGGTTACGTTCATGTATAAATATAAATATATTTATATATATATATACAGTCATTCTATTATCAGTTCGTCTTACCAATAAAGATATCATGACGAAAAATGTGGATCACAGATTATGGAAAAGTTTTAACAAGTGCATATACTTTGAGTCAAAATATGTAAATCCAGTGGTCCATATTCTTCGTCTTTATATATTTATTGTCAGGACAAACCGACAATAGAAAATCTGTATATATATATATACATATAATCCCATGAATTGCATGCATGATGCATCAAACAATATTATTCTAAATAATCTAATTATCGAGAGATATTTTATAGGCAGTGACAACCATCATTGGGGCTAGATAAGTTTAAAAAATAAAAATTAATAATGAATATATTTTCTTATAATAGAAGAAGACGTGCAGTACTACTAGTAGTAGGGCTATGGGTAATGTAACTTGTAGGAGGTAATTATATATTGTGCTTTTACATACTTTCTTTATGAATCATGAGGTAGTATGACTTATTTTATTTTAATTTTATTTCTTCAATAATTATTTTCTTTCATTCTTTCCTAGATTTACTTAAATTTGGTTCAATTTCTTTAATAACACCAACAATTGATCTTCTAATAAATTATATTTTTATGAATATTATGTATTTAAACATTTTATTTTATATTGAAATTTCAGGATTCCTATAACTTTTAGTTTATAAAATTTTAGGAATAATTTAATTATCAGTTAATCTAATTTTAAATTCACAAACTAACAATATTGTTCAATGAATTTCTTGTTGTTTTGATTGAAATTTGGAAACATACTTTTTAGGTTTTTAATTAGAGTACTAGTGTAATACTATACAACCCAAATAATTAATCCAAATTTAACACAAATAATTACCACACAAATCATATGATGATATGGTTAATGAATTGTCACATCATTTGAGTTGATTTTTGAGCTACTTTTTTTGGTTGCCTAACATTAGTTTTTTAATTATTCTTTTTCTTCTATATTTACTAGTAAATAATAATATAAGCATTTCTATTTTATTGACATATACAAAAGGTAATAAAATAAGGATTATTTTAATAACTTATTTTTGTGTATTGTTTTTGAAAAATCGTTGAATACAACTTAATTAGTATTTGATTGTATTTGCATTTCATATTTATTTTATAATTTGTTTTTTACTTTACTTTTTTTGGTATTAATTTTGTTAATGTATTTATTTATAATATATATTTATTGGGTAAGCCTCGCTAATATGTCCTATTGACTAGTGATAACTCTTATTTCTACACGTTGTGTAGCCCCTTACTTTCATCTTTTATGCTTGTTTCCCAGGTAAAACCGGATATTTAATATGTTTAAATAAGTGTTTCAACTTATTTTTCGTCACAGGGGCTAAAGTGCAAAAAAGTGGAAATATTGGGGCAAAAGTGAAAATTTCAAAAGTGGGATTATGCACCCCTATTCTGCGTTTAGGGGCCGCAGAAAAGGGACCAGAGGACCTCCATTTTGCAGTTCTGCGCCCTATAGAACAGAATTCATGGGTTGGGTTTGGCGAAAGCTTCCTGTAGAATGCTCAAATTGTAGGAGCCATATCTCTCTCCTTAGAATGAAATATGAAAGTTCACAAATAAATGCGCGTGCGTGTCTTTTAAAAACAACATAAAGGGTGTGTGAATGGGTTGTTAATCCGTTATTACCAAATTTTCGGATTAGTCAATATTACAAATATAACCCAATTCACAAAACAATAATTAAGTGTAATAATGTGCGGAAATATAAACGACACTTGATTTTTACGTGGAAACCCTCAACAGGGAAAAACCACGGGCTATTATAGTGCGCCACACTCGAACCTCGAATCCACTAATTGTGATAGCATATACAACCTAATTCCAGTTTGACGGCCTAATCCCGGCCTATATCCTGCTACCACTACCCGCAGGCCTGTAAAAGTGGACCTAGTCCAATTTGCTCATGTGACCACCTAATCCCGGTGTACGACCTAATCCCGGTCTATCACATAAGACTTACTTCTCCGAAGAGATCAACACCCTATTTGAATATGCAACGATATCCAAATATGCAATAAGAGCTAGGGTACTCTAGATGCTTACCTAGGATTATATGATGACAATAAAATCAATCATAGATATGAAAATAGCTATATGACATGGCATAATAGCTTAGCTATGTAAAGGATAACCAATCCTAGATACAATAGCTATCAAAAATAACCCACAAACATTCAAATGATTAACTAGTTGATTAAAACACAATCTATCAACCTAGTTATCAATAAGGCACACAAGAATGTTTATGGCATAGCTTTTAGGCAATAATGACCTAATCAAATAAGCTATGTAAAAATTAACCCAATCAACACATAATCTCAATCATGTATGTAGAAATTACTCAAGAACATACAAGTAATAAAAGAGATAAATTGATAAGTAAAAACACTAAAATTAGATGAGATTAGTGTTCAACAAATCATACCATGTGTGTTGAAGAAGACCCATGCATTAACACATACTAGATGAACCTAGATGATGCTTAGATGATGATTTATGCATGTGGAAATGGGTTGAGAGGAATAAAGATGTGATCTTTAAGGTTTTCTTCTCAAGTCTCTCTAAATATCTCTCTAGGGTTCTAAGGATCAAAAGACTTGGCTTGGGAACCAGAGATAAGGATATATTTATAGAGACCAAAAACAGGGCCTGTGAAAATACAATTTTACCCTTGAAAACGCACGATTGGCGGTTTCATTCTACGGTCGGGAGCCGCAGAATGTAACCGCCAAATTGAAACCCGAGAACCTTGGTTTCATTCGGCGGGTACATAATCGCCGATCATAACCTCCGTTTTAGACCCGAGACATTTATTACAATCAGGTCTTGATCGGCGGTTTCGATTCGGCGACCAGGCCACCGATCTCAACCGCCATTCACCAAATATGGTGAATCCAAAGGAGAAGCCAAGGGCAACTCCACCGGCGATCATCGCGCTAAACCATGCACACCTGACAATTGTCGTTTTGCATATCAAAACATTTATATTTAAAGTTCACCTTGTTAGTACAAGTGACTAGAGACTAGTATAGCAACAAGCAAGGGTATCGTCCACAGGGAGGTGTCATCCGTCAACCATTTCGAGTTCTAGAGTTTATTGGAAGCATGTGGTGTGGTGAGAATGGTGTGTGTGAGGTGTATGCATATTGCGGTGTGGTGTGTGTGGAAATGTAAAGTAAATAATACAAATAAAAACAAAGAGAATATGGAGGGGTGAGAATTGTGTTTAAAGAGACAAATAATAAAAGGGTGGCTAGGAGAGATGTAGGATTGTGGTCATACAAGGTACTTATTAGTTCACCAAACACAAGTGCACACCTAGTTGATTGTTAGGCATTAAGTTCATCCAATTCAAGTTATGAGTCTATTCTCTCAATTAAGAGATTCACAAACACAAATCACTCCCTAAAGGTCATGGCTAGAGCAATTGTGCTTGTAATCTCAACTAAGGGATTCGAGACACGAATCACTCCCCAAAGGTCATGGCTAGAGCAATTGTGCCTCAAATCCTTACCATTAAGCATATGAACATAAGCCAAAACATATTCTAGCACGGTCATGCATAAAACAAGTTTCATCCATTCTTTAGAGCTAAGTGATTAAGACTATACCCAGAAGGTCATCCATGGAGGTACAATCCTAACCCACATACACTCAAACCCATCAAAACAAGGCATTTCGACCTTCCAAAGACATATATGCGTAAATGAGATATTTGATTACAACTACTCCTAAATCTAAGTTAATCTACTCCCAATCCCATCCATGAACACATATCAATTTCCAATCTCCACACATATGCATATCAAGATAAGAGATTATGCAATAATAACAAGAATAAATCAAAACCCAAATGAATATAAAAACAACCATCACATAAATGAGCACAAATATTGGTTTACAATATTTCCCAAGCGGGGATTACACATAAGAGAAAACAAGAAATACAAAGAGAAGAGTTTAAAGGAGACAACCCTTGAAGAAATCCCTGCAAGTTCTCCATGAATCCCTAGCTTGAAATTGGTCCAAGACCTCTCCTTTCTCCTTGCAATCTACTCCCAAATGTGGTGGAGGATGTGTAGAAAGTGGTGTGGTAAGCTTCCCATGGAGGTTCTCCTCCATGGGAGCTTTGGAAGCCTCTCTCTCTCTCTTGGTTTAGGGAAGAAGATGAAAATGGAGTGAAGAGGGGTGAAGAATTCGTGGGTCTCTGCTGAAAGAAGAGGTAAAGAGGTGTATTTATAGTTAGGGTAAGTTTGGGGACGAATTTGGGCTTGAAAAGACAAGTTTGCCCGTTCTAGGGTCATGGCGAGTGGCTGAGGCGAGTGGTTCACTCGCCATGATCAGTTGCCATGGCTATTATGAAGTTTGGGCAGAGGTTGAGGCGAGTGGGTGAGGTGAGTGAGTTCAGTCGCCATGGTTACTCGCCATGAACACAGGTCGTGTTTCCAGCCTCGTGCACCGTTACGGAAATGCACATAACTCTCTCTAGAAAGCTCGGAATCGTAATCTGTAAAAACCGCTGGATAGTAGACTTCCGTGGATTTCTGAAAATATATGGTAGGAAGCCTAGTTCAATCCGAGGAGGGAGATATAGCCCCCCGAAAGTTGGGTGTTCTGCATGGACATTTTACAATTTCAGCCCATCAACCTTTGGAAAACAGAGTTGACCAGTGCCGCGGTCTCAGTGTCGCATTCTAGCTTAATGGCGGATCCACCACGGAAACATGGTTTTGCTTGCCGAGGTTGACCATGAATCACGCCGCGGTTTGGGTCAACGGCGAGGCTGCGACAACTCTGAATGGCTTCCAATTCTCATTGTTTGCTCAGTTTCGCCTCCCAAACTTGACTTTAAGCTCACAACCTTATTGTAGGGAATATGTACCTACACATGACTCACAAAACCCATTATATACAAAAACATGCTCGAAAACGAGAACAAACGATAGGAAATAGGGACCTCAAATAGGTATATAAATCGTCCGATCAACACCAATGTGCACGCGCAGACGTTTCCGAGCATCCTTCGGGAAACGAATTACACCACACTTAAAGCTAATCAAACATGAAGTGCACGTGTGGGAATTGAATGCATCCTAATGCCTATCATGTCATGACATTATCATAGAACAAGATGCAATCAATTCAAACAAGCATGAATTAAATTCATGACTTTGCATCTTAATGCCTAAACATGTTATGGCATTTCAATAAACTAGATGCAATCAAATAAACATGCATGAAGAGATATTCAATAATTATGAATGCACACATATGAAAACACACAACATACAAATATAGAAATATGCATGATTTGTGAGTGTATGCAACTATGATCTCTTCAAAGCATGTAAGCACTAAAATATACCTTTGGTGCTTCTTCACTTGAGGTCTTGAGAGGGCCATTGGATGACCACTAATTCCTAAGCTACCCTTACATCAACCCCAACATGTGGTTTGTCCACGAAACAAGCCAATCAACAAATGGGAATCCTTACAATCTCCCCCTTTGGCTATTTCGTGACAAAACCACCACTCACATTAATTCTCACAATAAAAATAGAAACTAAGGGGATTTTCTACATTACATAGAGATGATTAAAAGTTATATTTTCAAATCTTCAATCTCTTGTAGAACAATCAATCCTTCACCAACAAAGTTTCTATACTTTCAATACAAGTAAATGTGAGATTAATCATGTGAGATAAAAACAAGCATTTGCAATTAAGAATTTAAGCACAACATCATGCAATGTATGTGTAATGCAAATGCTCCCCCTCAAAGGGTTACTCTCTTATCAAAGTAAACTCCCCAATCATGCAAGAATGCTACAAAGATTTAGCAATAAGCATTCTCCCCCTAACTACATACTACTCCCCCTTTTTGTCATGAGATGGGCAAATGAGTAGTCCCCAACCGGGTTACTTGTAGTAAAGAGAGATAGTAGCATACATGTCATTTGCATAATCATAAAATGCATTTTATGCAACTCAATTAATTGGAGATAACAAGGAGATTTATTTTCATAAAAAAATGTGTGATTAATATGTTTTGCATGCAAGACATGTTGCATTCAAATCCAAATGCAATGGTATTTGGCAAAGCAAATGACAAAGGTTTCCTTAAAGAATTCAAACCAATTTCACCATTTGTCATGAATAAAAGCAAGGATATAGAAAATTCATTGAATTCATTTTAAAGCACTATATCCAACTTTACAAGCAAAACATGGCATGAGTGACTTTTTGCACCCTATTTGATTTTTCCGGGTAAGGTACCCGTATGATAGTAGCCATGTTTCACAAGTAAAGAAAGAGAGACATATTGATTTTTATTTGAGTCTCATTTGCTTTTCATACATTATTTTTGCATAAAAAAAAAAATGCAATTATCAATTCATGCTTTTCATTTTTAGCATGTCATTTGAAATCATGCTTTTCACATTTTAAGCATGTCAATTAGCAATCATCATGTCATAGAGATCATTATAGGTCATTCAAAAAATACTTCCTATGTATATATCTCCTAGTCCAAAAATGCATGTTTGAACATAAATATGACATGGATTGCAATACAAGCATTGATTCACACTTATTAAAGTAAAAACATGTAAACACATGTGCAACCAAGCTACTTAAGCAATCAACAAAGAAGCATAAAAATTTTCAAATTTTTGCATTCAACAAGTATGCAAGTGCTCTCTTTGCTCGAGTTCCCCATATGGGGTCAAAAATATACCGTATCAGGGCAAGGTACAAAACCCTATAGACATACCAAGATGGTTAGACTTAGTAACATCTACGGGTGACATATTAAGCACAAATGCAAACGGGTTTAAATTTTCTAACCCACCTAGATTCCACATTTTCATTTTAGTGGAGATAGACATATTTCTAGGATCATGCAAGATAGCCCTACGGTTCATGCTCTTAATTCTACATAACATGATGTACTTAAAACATACCACCAAAAGACAAATAGGTATAAGGATAGAAGTTACACCATCGCTTTTTAGCTCTCATCAATGATTTGCCATTTTGATGAGGTTGTCTTTGATGATGCACCGATTGGCTTCTCCTTGGAGCAATCGCCGAATGTTGGTGTAAGGATTCCCATTGTTGATTGGCTTATTTCGTAGACAAACCACATATTGGGGATTTGAATTGTAAGGGTAGTTAGGTGATTGAAGATCATGCTCAAAGGACATTTTCAAGACCTCAAGGGAAGTAGCACTCCAAAGGTATAATTCTTAGTGTTTCTTGTAATGAAGAGAAATAGATGCACACACACACAACACTTGCATAATTCTTATTATTGTATGATTGTGTGTCCTTATTATGTGTGTATTAATGTTCATTTAATTTCTCTTCTTGCATTCTCTGTTGATTGCATCATGTGTAGAAGTTGATGCATTGTGGTTGTTATGGCCGCTGTTCACCCGCCCTACAGGCGCTCTACGAACAGCGGTCAAAAGGGGTTTTGAGCAATTTGCTCTTGGCCGCTCTACAGCCGCCCTACGTAGAGCGGTGCCACTGGTCGATTTTTTTGACCGCTCTTCACCCGCTGTTCAACCGCTCTACGTAGAGCGGGTGAACAGCGGTTCATAACCCGAGAGCAACCGCTCCTAGGTCGCCTGGAACTCGCCCTACGTAGGGCGATCATGAAGAACTTTGTTCTTCATTTCCCAGGTGGACCGCTGTTCAACCGCCCTACGTAGAGCGGGTGAACAGCGGTCAAGGCATATCTTTTGCAAACTTTTCAAAACGACGTCATTTCATCTAGGGGTCCTATTTAAGTATCATCTTCTTCCTTGCTCGTTTTTGTGAGCTCAAAATCAGACCTTAGAGTGAGAAACTCAAACCCTAGAGAGAGAAAGCTTCAATCTTGCTTCTTTGACTCTCCAAACTCAAAACCCATGTGCATCTAACATGTTTCATGCATCAATCTTCCATGGGTCTTCTTCATTTATGACTTGGTAAGTAGAACAAACTCAACATCTTCATTTATTGTTCTATCTTAGTCAAGACATGTCTTTTATTGCTTAGTTTAGCAAATCTTCACTCTTATTGCATATTTAGTGAAGTTATGACATGATTGGGTTTTGTTTGTGGTAGCTTACATGATTAGGATGATTTTCCCTAAATTGCTAACCCTAGAACATTCTTGTACAATTGGTTGATGATTAGATTGATAGATTAATGTTTATTTATCTAGTCAAGCTTAATTGAATGTTCTTGTGGATTTAATTGACAATTATGTTGTTAGAAATTCTCTACAACTAATTGAGTTCACATGTTTGGACATGTTGACATTGTTTGATAGCTAGGATTGTTTTGTGATTGATAACATCTAGCTAAGCTTTATGATATGTCATTTAGCTTTTGATATCTAGGATTGATTTCATTGATATATCATCATTCTAGGTAAGCATATAGAGTTGCCTTGCTCTTGTTGCATTTTGAGTATTTCATATATTCACTTAGGTTGTTTTCTCTTCATTGAGAACTAAGTCTTGTGTTGCTTCCGGGATTAGATTGCATAATTCACAAGCATTGGGACTAGGTTCACTTATACCGGGATTAGGTAGGTGTGTGATTACTTCCGGGATTAGGTTGTAATCGTTTTACACATTTAGTGGATTCGAGGTTCAAGTGTGGCTCACTTACATAGCCCGTGGTTTTTCCCGAGAGGGTTTCCACGTAAATATCAAGTGTCTTTTAATTTCCGCACCATATTACACTTGCTATTGTATATTGACTAGTGGAGGGTTTTTTCGTAATCTTGACCATTAACGAAAATTTGGTAAAATCGGATAAAATCTATTCACCCCCCCCTCTAGATTAATATTGAACACACCATAATTTGTTTCAATTGGTATCAAAGCGGGTTCCTAGATATACATAGGTGATCCTTGCTCATTTTGGTGTGTTTTGCATTTGTGTGATTTTTGTTCATTCATACATTGTGCATTCATTTCATTTCATTCATAAACACAATGAGTGGAAACGGTGGTAGCAACGAAGGGGCTTCTAGCACACGTCCTCCTCTTCTCACCGGATTGAATTACTCCTCATGGAAAGGGAAGATGGAATCCTACATATGTCAACTTCATGACCGAGCATGGATGTCGGTTGAAGATGGATATGATCTTCCCATGATGACTCCTACGGGTGGAGGAGAAGAAGTTTTGAAGCCTAAGGCACAATGGAGTGCACAAGAATTTGAGGCGTCAAAATGGAATAGGAAGGCTATGCATGCCATCCTATGTGCCATGGATGAGAATCAATACAAGTTGATTCAGAACACTAGGGTTGCTAAGGAGGCATGGACAATCCTAGAAGTTGCTCATGAGGGAACCGAAGTTGTGAAGGACTCCAAGCTTCAAGTTCTCCAAACTCAATTTGAGATGCTCAAGATGGAGGAGAATGAGTGCTTCAACGACTTCGAGATCAAGTTGATGGACATAGTCAACCAAAGTCATCAACTTGGTGATCCTTATTCGGATAGGAGGATTAAACAAAAGATTATGAGATCCTTACCGGATAGGTTTGAGTCAAAGGTGACGGCTTTAGAAGAAAATAGTGGATATAAGGATATGAAGCCGAGTGAAGTCATTGGAAGACTTCTAGCCTATGAGTCTAGGAAGGGTCCTAGCACTACTCCTCCTAAAAAGCAAAAGGGTATTGCTTTGAAAGCTTCTAAGGATGAAAAGGAGGTGAAGAATGACTCGGATGAAGACATGGCCTTGTTTGTGAAAAGATTCAACAAGGTTATGAAGTTTGGAAAGAAGGGATTTGGTTTTAGAGGCCAAGACAAGAAAAAGGTTCCCTTCAAGAAGTTTGAACCAAGGCAAGAGAGGACCGAAAGGAAAGGGGTCCGTTGCTTTGAGTGTGGCGGGATTGGTCACTTTGCTCCCGAATGTGCTAATCACAAGGAAAAGAAGAAGGGAAAAGTGATGGCCGCCACTTGGAGTGGAAGTAGTGATGACTCCAATGAAGAAGATGATTCTTCGGATGATGAAGACATCATGGCTAACTTCCTAGCTTTTGCCTCTTCTCACAAGAGCAAAAGTGGTAGTGAAAAAGAGGAAGAGAGTCAAAGGGAAAGTGACTCTAGTGAAGATGACTCCGATGCTAACTCCACTAATGGATATGTGGAGAAAGAAGTGTTAGTTGAATATCTTAAGGAGTTTAGGAGCTTAGAGATGAAAACCACTAAGAAGATCAAGATGTTGAGAGAAGAAAATCTTGAGCTTTCATCTCACAATGATCTCTTAAGTGAAGAAGTGGAAAGACTTAAGAAGAGAGAAGATAAGCTAAAAGAGGAGTTAGCTTTATCTAGGAGGAATGAAGAAGGTTTGAAGAGGGAGCTTGTTGAAGCTAAGAAGTCACTTACTAGGATGGACTCTAGCACCAAAAAATTAGATCACATGCTTGGTGTTGGAAAGAGTCCATGTGACAAGAGAGGTCTTGGGTTTGAAGATTGTCAAGAGACCACCTCCTCTAAGAAGACCGTGTTTGTTAAGAGCTTGGGCAACATAGAAGCTTCTCCGGTGCACACTCCTAGGAAGAAAATTGATCTAGGACAAAGCTCAAAAAGTGCACAAGTGAAGGTTGCACCAAGGAGACAACCTCAAGCCAACATTCCTCATCTATTGGCTCAAAAAGGGAAAAATCCAATCATGCAAGTCCAACATTGGAAGCAAGATAGACCGGTTCAACAAAGAAGATGGATTGAACCCTCTCAACCACAAAGACATAGGAAGACTTCCATGCAAGCTCAAAGACAAGGTATGATTCCTCAATTCATTCCAATTTGTCACTTTTGTGGTTTTAATGGTCACATAAGACCAAATTGCTTTCGATATATTAAAATGTGTAGAACTAGAAGCATGATTGAGAAGAGAAAGACTAGAGCCAAGATGCATGTTCCTAGGAATGATATGACTAATTTGCATGATCCTAGGACATCTAGAGCCCATGTACCAAAGACCTTTAAGAAAGAAAATGTTGTTCTTAAATGGATTAGAAAGAATGAAAATGTTTGCCATGTTGCACAAATTGCCTTGAAGGCAAATTCTTCTAATCTTTGGTATCTTGATAGTGGGTGCTCTAGGCACATGACGGGAAACAAGAGTTTCTTCGAGACTCTTGTTATGGAGGAAGGAGGAAATGTCACCTTTGGTGATGGATCCAAAAGGAATGTCATAGGGAAAGGAACCATCTCCGTTCCCGGATTGCCCTCCTTATCCAATGCTTTACTTGTTGATGGCTTGAAAGCCAATTTGATTAGCATTTCTCATCTTAGTGATGAAGGATATTCCGTCTTGTTTAACAAAGAGAATTGCTCTATCTTAAAGCCCGATGGACAAACCTTATTGAAAGGTATGAGATCTAGCGACAATTGCTATTGTCTTGAAGCTAGAATAGTCTCAAACAATGTGTCCAAGGATGAGCAAATTGAGTTGTGGCATGAAAGACTTGGCCACATGAACTTTCGGGATCTACGGACCCTTGGAAAGTTTGAATGTGTGCGTGGCCTCCCTAAGCTTGGGAAGAAAGCCAATGGTATTTGTGGACCTTGTCAACAAGGAAAACAAACTAAAAGCATGCACAAAAAGGGCAAGTATCTCTCCACCAAGGAGCCCCTAGAGCTTCTCCACATGGATCTTATGGGTCCTATGCAAACCGAAAGCTTGGGTGGAAAGAGATACATTTTTGTTTGTGTAGATGATTTCTCTAGGTTCACATGGACATATTTTCTTAGAGAAAAATCCGAAACTTTTGATAAGTTTAAAATGCTTTGTACTAAACTTCAAAATGAAATGAATTCTAACATTAAAAGCATAAAACGGATTAGAAGTGACCATGGGAGGGAATTTGAGAATGCTTCTTTTGAAACCTATTGTGATAGTATAGGTATCTCCCATGAGTTTTCGGCTCCTAGGACACCTCAACAAAATGGAGTTGTTGAGAGGAAAAATAGGGTCCTTCAAGAGATGGCCCGTGTGATGTTGCTTAGCAACAATGTGCCTAGGAATCTATGGGCCGAAGCCATCAACACGGCTTGCTACATAGGAAATAGAGTTTTCCTAAGGCCCGGTACTAGGAATACCTCCTATGAGTTATGGAAAGGCAAGAGGCCAAATGTTAGCTACTTCCACACATTTGGAAGCAAATGCTACATTTTAAATGACCGAGATCAACTTGGCAAATTTGATGCTAAGAGTGATGAAGGTATCTTTATTGGCTATGCCTTGAATAGTAGAGCCTATAGAGTTTTCAATAAGAAAACTCTAAGTGTTATGGAATCATCTAATGTTGTATTTGATGATGAAAGGCTCAAGTGTAGTAATCATGAGGAGGAGGTTATTCTTAGTGATGATTCTCCTTTGGAGAAGGTTGTTGTGACTCCTAATGTGGGGACATCCAATGTTGTTGAAAATGACACACAACCTATTGATAGAGTTCCTAACTTGGACTCTAATGAACCCGCTCCATGGGTTAGAAGACTCCATAACAAAGAGGATGTTATTGGAGATGTGAATGAGGGTGTTAGGACTAGAAGGCAAATAGCTAATCTTATTAGCTTCACATGCTACACCTCTCAAATAGAACCCAAAAAGATTGATGAAGCTCTAAATGATGAGTTTTGGGTTCTTGCCATGCAAGAAGAGCTAAACCAATTCGAAAGGAATGAGGTTTGGACTCTAGTTCCTAGGCCTAAGACCACTAATGTCATAGGCACAAAATGGATATATAGGAACAAATCCGATGAGGATGGCAACGTAGTGCGTAACAAGGCTAGACTTGTTGCACAAGGGTACTCTCAAATTGAGGGTATCGACTTTGAGGAGACTTTTGCTCCCGTTGCCCGCCTAGAGTCCATTAGGCTTCTCTTGTCCATCTCTTGTGTGCACAAGTTCAAATTGCACCAAATGGACGTTAAGAGTGCCTTCCTCAATGGCTTCTTGCAAGAGGAAGTGTTTGTTGAGCAACCCAAGGGGTTTGTGGATGCACACCACCCCAACCATGTCTATCGCCTCAAGAAGGCTCTATGGGTTGAAACAAGCACCGAGGGCTTGGTATGAGCGCCTCACTCAATTTCTTGTCAACAATGACTACACAAGAGGTAGTGTTGACAAGACACTATTCATCAAGAAAGACAATGATGAGCTTTTTATAGCTCAAATATATGTTGATGATATAGTGTTTGGATCCACCAACAACACCAAAGTCCAACAATTTGTTGATGTTATGTCTCATGAATTTGAGATGAGCCTTGTTGGTGAGCTTAGTTACTTCCTAGGTTTGCAAATTAGGCAATTAAGTGATGGGATCTTCATATCCCAAGCCAAATATGCCAAAAACCTAGTGAAGAAGTTTGGTCTTGAGAAAGCCAAACATTGTAACACACCCATGAGCACCACTTTGAAACTAAGCAAAGATGCTAGTGGTAAAAGTGTAGAACAAACACTTTATAGGGGTATGATAGGAAGCTTGCTTTATTTGACCGCAAGTAGGCCCGACATATCCTTTAGTGTGGGTGTGTGTGCAAGGTACCAATCCGATCCCAAGGAGTCCCATCTCTCTTGCGTCAAGAGAATCATTCGATTTGTGAATGGGACTTCTAACTATGGGATTTGGTACTCATTTGACACTAATGCTAGTCTTGTAGGCTTTAGTGATGCGGATTGGGCCGGAAATTGTGATGATAGGAAAAGCACATCGGGCGGTTGCTTTTTCCTTGGAAACAATCTTGTTTCTTGGTTTTGCAAGAAGCAAAACTCAATTTCTTTGTCCACGGCGGAGGCCGAGTACATAGCCGCAGGGAGTGGATGCACACAACTCCTATGGATGAAGCAAATGCTAGTAGACTACGGATTCAACCAAGGTACACTCACTCTCTTTTGTGATAACATGAGTGCTATTAATATTTCCAAGAATCCGGTTCAACATTCTAGAACTAAGCATATTGACATCCGTCATCATTTCATTAGAGATCTAGTTGAAAATAAATGCATTGTACTTGAGCATGTAGGTACAAATGATCAACTAGCCGACTTGTTTACAAAACCTCTAGATGCTACTCGATTTAAAACTCTTAGTAGATCTATTGGAATATGTCTTGTGGAGTGATGAGTTCTAGTATTTGACCCCAATAAGGGGAGCTCAAGCAAAGAGAGCAAACTTGCATGAATTGTCATATGCAAAAAGTTAACTTCTTTTATGCTCTTTTATGATTGTTTGAGAATGCTTGGTGAATAATATTGATTAATGCTTTAATAATGTTTTTAATAACACCTTGCACGGTTGCCTAGCATGTACTGCATGATTTCTATTTTTGCTTGAGTGTACTTATCCATTTGAGGAATGTTCTACTTGTTAGTACATGTGATTGACCTCAAATTATTCTCCATGTTCATGATTCTTTGATATGCATTCTTAAGCTCTCTCTTGAAAAAGGGCTACTGGCAATATGACGTGCAGCCGCCCAATGAAGGAAATGGCTACTCATTTGAAACCGAGTGAAAGCCTTCAAGAGAGTTTCATTAGCATGATAAACAGAAATACATGCTTTCTAGGATAAAGGAGAAAAACAGAAAAGTTGAAATGTGTTTGATGATGTGTGTGATGCATTGCTTAATAAAGACCTCAAAACTGTTGATTAATGATGTATCTTGCAATGTAGAAAAGATGATATATTTTTTTTATGTGATTAGTACACTCTGCACACAAATGCTTGGATATATATCTTCTTGTCATAACAACAGGGCTCTAATTGGTTTGACTTCATTTGGAAAACCTGTTGATTGTTGCTTTGATTGATTCTTATGCATGAGCTCAATAGTGCTTGTATTACATGCTAAGCAACTTTTACACACACACACTTTTCTGTGAGTAAAATCTCCTTGAATCTCTCTCAATTCTTGAATTGCATAAAGTTCGTTTATATGATTATGCAAATGCCTTTTGTGCAAATAGCTCTCTTTGCTAAAGCAATCCTATAGGGGGAGCTCCTTTGCCTATCTCATGACAAAAAGGGGGAGAAGTCTTGAGAGATATAGGGGGAGCATTGTGATATAGGGGGAGCATTGTGTATGCTTTGGGGAGAAGTTTGAGAGAGAGTAACCTTTGAGGGGGAGCATTGCATACTCATACATTGCATGATATTGTGGTTAAAAGATTCATATGCAAATGCTTGTTTTTCTTTCACTTGATCATCTCACATACACTTGCTTTGGAAGTGTAATCTAATTGTTTTGAAGGTTTGGTTATTCTACAAGAGATTGAAGACTTGAAGTTTTATTTTCTTATCTCTTTGTATCTCTTTGTACTTTGTAATGTAGAATTTCCCGAAGTTTCATTTATCTTGTGAGGATCAATGTGAGTGGTGGTTTTGTCACGAAATAGCCAAAGGGGGAGATTGTAAGGATTCCCATTGTTGATTGGCTTATTTCGTAGACAAACCACATATTGGGGATTTGAATTGTAAGGGTAGTTAGGTGATTGAAGATCATGCTCAAAGGACATTTTCAAGACCTCAAGGGAAGTAGCACTCCAAAGGTATAATTCTTAGTGTTTCTTGTAATGAAGAGAAATAGATGCACACACACACAACACTTGCATAATTCTTATTATTGTATGATTGTGTGTCCTTATTATGTGTGTATTAATGTTCATTTAATTTCTCTTCTTGCATTCTCTGTTGATTGCATCATGTGTAGAAGTTGATGCATTGTGGTTGTTATGGCCGCTGTTCACCCGCCCTACAGGCGCTCTACGAACAGCGGTCAAAAGGGGTTTTGAGCAATTTGCTCTTGGCCGCTCTACAGCCGCCCTACGTAGAGCGGTGCCACTGGTCGATTTTTTTGACCGCTCTTCACCCGCTGTTCAACCGCTCTACGTAGAGCGGGTGAACAGCGGTTCATAACCCGAGAGCAACCGCTCCTAGGTCGCCTGGAACTCGCCCTACGTAGGGCGATCATGAAGAACTTTGTTCTTCATTTCCCAGGTGGACCGCTGTTCAACCGCCCTACGTAGAGCGGGTGAACAGCGGTCAAGGCATATCTTTTGCAAACTTTTCAAAACGACGTCATTTCATCTAGGGGTCCTATTTAAGTATCATCTTCTTCCTTGCTCGTTTTTGTGAGCTCAAAATCAGACCTTAGAGTGAGAAACTCAAACCCTAGAGAGAGAAAGCTTCAATCTTGCTTCTTTGACTCTCCAAACTCAAAACCCATGTGCATCTAACATGTTTCATGCATCAATCTTCCATGGGTCTTCTTCATTTATGACTTGGTAAGTAGAACAAACTCAACATCTTCATTTATTGTTCTATCTTAGTCAAGACATGTCTTTTATTGCTTAGTTTAGCAAATCTTCACTCTTATTGCATATTTAGTGAAGTTATGACATGATTGGGTTTTGTTTGTGGTAGCTTACATGATTAGGATGATTTTCCCTAAATTGCTAACCCTAGAACATTCTTGTACAATTGGTTGATGATTAGATTGATAGATTAATGTTTATTTATCTAGTCAAGCTTAATTGAATGTTCTTGTGGATTTAATTGACAATTATGTTGTTAGAAATTCTCTACAACTAATTGAGTTCACATGTTTGGACATGTTGACATTGTTTGATAGCTAGGATTGTTTTGTGATTGATAACATCTAGCTAAGCTTTATGATATGTCATTTAGCTTTTGATATCTAGGATTGATTTCATTGATATATCATCATTCTAGGTAAGCATATAGAGTTGCCTTGCTCTTGTTGCATTTTGAGTATTTCATATATTCACTTAGGTTGTTTTCTCTTCATTGAGAACTAAGTCTTGTGTTGCTTCCGGGATTAGATTGCATAATTCACAAGCATTGGGACTAGGTTCACTTATACCGGGATTAGGTAGGTGTGTGATTACTTCCGGGATTAGGTTGTAATCGTTTTACACATTTAGTGGATTCGAGGTTCAAGTGTGGCTCACTTACATAGCCCGTGGTTTTTCCCGAGAGGGTTTCCACGTAAATATCAAGTGTCTTTTAATTTCCGCACCATATTACACTTGCTATTGTATATTGACTAGTGGAGGGTTTTTTCGTAATCTTGACCATTAACGAAAATTTGGTAAAATCGGATAAAATCTATTCACCCCCCCCCCCCTCTAGATTAATATTGAACACACCATAATTTGTTTCAGTTGGTGCCTTTGTGGTTGAGCATGAATATCTTGCCTCAAAAGATGTTGAACCTTTGAATGAGGCATCCCCCTTTGGAGGTCAAATTTCCCTCTAGTCTCTCAAATTCACACATAGTGTTTGAGTGAAATGAATGCATATGTATGTATCAATCAAAACATACAAAATGCAAGACACGCAAATATGGCAAAGATCACCTAAGTATGTCTAGGTACCTGCTTTGATACCAATTGAAAGTTCACAAATAAATGCGCATGCGTGTCTTTTAAAAATGACATATAAGGTGTGTGAATGGGTTGTTAATCCGTTATTACCAAATTTTCGGATTAGTCAATATTACAAATATAACTCAATTCACAAAACAATAATCAAATGTAATAAGGTGCAGAAATATAAACGACACTTGATTTTTACGTGGAAACCCTCAACAGGGAAAAACCACGGGCTATTATAGTGCGCCACACTCGAATCTTGAATCCACTAATTGTGACAGCGTATACAACTATCCCGGTTTGACGGCCTAATCCCGGCCTATATCCCGTTACCACTACCCGCAGACCTGTAAAAGTGGACCTAGTCCAATTTGCTCATGTGACCACCTAATCGCGGTGTACGACCTAATCCCGGTCTATCACACAAGACTTACTTCTCCGAAGAGATCAACACCCTATGTGAATATGCAATGATATCCAAATATGCAATAAGAGCTAGGGTACTCTAGATGCTTACCTAGGATTATATGATGACAATAAAATCAATCCTAGATATGAAAATAGCTTTATAACATGGCATAATAGCTTAGCTATGTAAAGGATAACCAATCCTAGATACAATAGCTATCAAAAATAACCCACAAACATTCAAATGATTAAATAGTTGATTAAAACATAATCTATCAACCTAGTTATCAATAAGGCACACAAGAATGTTTATGGCATAGCTTTTAGGCAATAATGACCTAATCAAATAAGCTATGTAAAAATTAACCCAATCAACACATAATCTCAATCATGTATGTAGAAATTACTCAAGAACATACAAGTAATAAAAGAGATAAATTGATAAGTAAAAACACTAAAATTAGATGAGATTAGTGTTCAACAAATCATACCATGTGTGTTGAAGAAGACCCATGCATTAGCACATACTAGATGAACCTAGATGATACTTAGATGATGATTTATGCATGTGGAAATGAGTTGAGAGGAATAAAGATGTGATCTTTAAGGTTTTCCTCTCAAGTCTCTCTAAATTTCTCTCTAGGGTTCTAAGGATCAAAAGACTTGGCTTGGGAACCAGAGATAAGGATGTATTTATAGCAAAAACAGGGCATGTGAAAATACAATTTTGCCCCTGAAAACGCACGATCGGCGGTTTCATTCTGCAGTCGGGGCCGCAGAATGTAACCATCGAATTGAAACCCGAGAACCTTGGTTTCATTCGGCGGGTACATAACCGCCGATCATAACCGCCGTTTTGGACTCGAGACATTTATTACAATCAGGTCTTGATCGGCGGTTTCGATTCAGCGGCCAGGCCGCCGATCTCAACCGCCGTTCACCAAATATGGTGAATCCAAAGGAGAAGCCAAGGGCAACTCCACCGGCGATCATCACGCTAAACCATGCACACCAACGTGCACGCGCAGACTTTTCCGAACATCCTTCGGAAAACGAATTACACCACACTTAAAGCTAATCAAACATGAAGTGCAAGTGTGAATGCATCCTAATGCCTATCATGTTATGGCATTATCATAGAACAAGATGCAATCAATTCAAACAATCATGAATTAAATTCATGACTTTGCATCCTAATGCCTAAACATGTTATGGTATTTCAATAAACTAGATGCAATCAAATAAACATGCATGAAGAGATATTCAACAATTTTGAATGCACACATGTGAAAACACACAACATACAAATATAGAAATATGCATGATTTGTGAGTGTGTGCAACTATGATCTCTTCAAAGCATATAAGCACTAAAATATACCTTTGGTGCTTCTTTACTTGAGGTCTTGAGAGGGCCATTGGATGATCACCAATTCCTAAGCTACCCTTACATCAACCCCAACATGTGGTTTGTCCACGAAACAAGCCAATCAAAAAATGAGAATCCTTACAAAATAGGTTTCGTGCTACATATGGTTGGAAAGCTACAGAAGTCTTTTTTCCAACGATTCTTCAAGAACACAATTCCAATATTTGTGGAGAAAGTTATGCCCATTTTTGTAACGGTGCGCTCTATTGGAAACCCACCTGCGAGATGCCAAATATTCAGCCACTTTTGCAAGGGCATTCTCGTCCTTTCACCCCATTTATGCCCTAAGCCTCCTCCCCACTATATATATACCCCCTTATCTCTCATCTTTTAAGAATCCCTAACTTCCCCTCTCTCTCTCTTCTGCCCAACTCTCTCTCTTCCATTTTCTTCATCTACGTCACCTTCTCCACCAAATAAGTGAGAGATCTAAGCTCCCATGGAGGTTCTTCCTCCATGGTAGCTCACCATACACCTCCACCACCATTTTTACACTATATCCACCTATCTAGGAGTAGATTACAAGAAGAATGGAGTGGTCTTTAGACCAAAAAACGAGCTAGGAAATCAAGAAGAGCTTGGAGGAGTTGTCTTCAAGGGTTGTCTCCTTTACACTCATTTCTTTTTATATTTCTTGTTTTCTTGGATGTAATCACCAATTTGAGAATTTTGTAAACCTACACTTATTGCAATATATGTATGATTGTTCTTATATTCTTTGAGTTTGGTTCTACTCTTTGTTTATTCATGATTAAATCTCTTGTTGTGATATTCATATGTGTGATGGGTCTAAATTGATATGTGTCCATGAATGGGATTAGGAGTAGTGTAATTTAATTTAAGAGTAGAGTAATTTAACATCCCATGATTGTTGATTGATTGATGGATGATCCAAAATACCATGTCTAGAATGATTTGAGTATTGAGTATTAGCTCTAAAGAGTGGGAGAAGTTTGATTGATGCATGTACTTGCTAAATTAGACTTTGGTTCTATATTCTTGCACTCAATGGGTCTTTGTTTTCAAAGGCACAATTGCTCTCCCATGGCTTGGGTTGGGTGATGGATTGATTTAAGGATAAGTCCCAAATCAAGAGAATGAGCCCATAACTTAAATTGAATGGTCTTAATGAATTACAATCAACTTGTTGCATGTAGTTGTTTGGTAAGCTTGTTTCCATTTTTAGCCATCCTATGAAGATTGATAAAACCGAATCCGTATCTAGAGTAAAGACAAACCGAATTCGTCTTGTGCGTGTGTAGTTATATGGATATTTTGAATGCTTAAAGCCTTTACTTGATTGACCATCTTGTAATTGATTTATGGTTGAATGCTATGTATTGAGAGGAGATGTATTTAACATGCTTAGATAAATATTCACTATATATGACTAGAAAGTGAGAGATACACTAGGCTAGCATATAGAGTTCTTGTGTGTGTTCCAACATTCTTAATGGATTCATGCATGTTTTGTGTTTATAAATGCAATCTCTAAGACATCGAGAGAGATTAGAGATTAATTAAGGGGACATGAACATATAACATATGTGTTGTAAGGGTATCTCGTATTGTTAATGCTTTCACTTGGTTGCCATCCCGTATTTGGTTAGTCATTGTGAATGAATTATTGGCTGTAGTATGGCCCATGCGGTTGTGCATTACATGCCCAACGAAATAACCACTGTATATGACCAGAATGTTGAGAGATCACTAGGCTGGTGTACAGGGCTTTTATGTGCATGCCACAACACTTAATGAATTCATATGTACTTTGTATATGTGGATGTTATTTCTACTACTCAAGAGAGATTAGAGATTAACTTAGGGAACACGAGCCTATGATATACTTGTACATTGAGGAACTAAGTGAGTCTACAGCTTAATTAGGAGGATTGTTACGGTTGAATCATTTCCTTAGTGTAACCACGTTTCATGCCATCTCTCCATACCATTCTATCCACGTATATATTATGTTAGTTAATTTATTTATTTAAATTATTATTTACTTTTCCGCAAACGCAACATACAAGTTCTCTCGGAATGTTGTAATAATAGCTAGAACCAGTGATGGCCGGCGAATCTCACCTCCATGCGGAACGATACTCTCATTTGTTGCTGTGCTAGTCTCTGTGACTTGCACGCTAGCGAGGACGAACTTAAATGTTCATCTTTTGACCGACATTGCAACGACGTGTCGTCAACTAGGTGTATATTTATTTATAATTAATAAAAGGTAAAAAAAAATATATATATAGTATAGCCTACCCTAGTGTTTAATCCTGGTTATGTCCATGTATATAAATATAAATATATATATATATACAATTTTTCTATTATCAGTTTGTCCTGACAATAAAGATATTATGACAAAAAATGTGGACTACAGATTATAGAGAAGTTTTGACAAGTGCATACACTTTGAGTTAAAGTATGTAAATCTAGTGGTCTGCATTCTTCGTCCTGGTATATTTATTGTCAGGACGAATTAATAATAGAAAATTTGTATATATATATATGTGTGTGTGTGTGTGTCTAATCGCACGAATTGCATGCTTGAAGCATCAAACAAATTTTATTCGAAATAATCTAATTATTGAGAGATACTTTATAGGCAGGGACGGACCATCATTGGGGCTAGGGTGGGCCTAACCATTCTAAAATAAAATTGGTAAGTTAAAAAAAATAAAAATTAATAATGAATATATTTCCTAATAACAAAACAAGACGTGCAGTACTACTAGTAGTAGGGCTATGCGTAATATAGCTTGTAGGAGGTATTTATATATTGTGTTTTTACATACTTTCTTTATGAATCACGAGTTAGTGTGACTTATTTTATTTTTATTTTATTTCTTCAATAATTATTTTCTTTCATTCTTTCCTAGTTTTACTTAAATTTGGTTCAATTTTTTTATTAACACTTTTTTCGTTGCCTGGGTGGTCTATCAATACGCTTCATGCCAAGGGGTTCGAACTCATTTGCGGATAGTCTCGCGAAGGGAGGTTCTGGTCAGTGTGGGGACAGGCTTGAATGGTGTGACATATAAATTGTGATCTGCAGGTGTTGTTTTGGCTATGTCTATGTAGGCCAAGGATTCTCGTTTTGCTGCTGGTGTTTAAAAGTTCTGTTTTGTTGGTGTTTTCCTTAGCCATTCCCCTGTTTTTTCATGCTACTGTATTTATGATGGGTATTTTCTTGGTTGTTTGGGTTTGGGTTCGTTTCTTAGTTTGGGTGTTTTGTTTGCTTTCGGTATTTTGGCCTGTTGGTTCATGATGTATTCTGCCTATATGGCTTTTTTTTTTTTTTTTTTTTTTTTTATAAAGTTCGCTGTTTCAAAAAAAAAAATTAAAATTAAAATTTATTTATTAACACCAACAATTGATCTTCTAATAAGTTATGTTTTTATGAATATTATGAATTTAAACATTTTATTTTATATTGAAATTTCAAGATTACTATAATTTTAGTTTATAAAATTTCTGGAATAATCTAATTATCAGTTAATCTAATTTTAAATTTACAAACTAACAATATTGTTCAATGAATTTCTTGTTGTTTTGATTGAAATTTAGAAGCATACTTTTTAGGTTTTTAATTAGAGTACTAGTGTAATACTATACAATCCAAATAATTAATCCAAATTTAACACAAATAATTACCACACAAATCATGAGATGATATTGTTAATAAATAAACCACTTGTCACATCATTTGTGTTGATTTTTTGAGTTAATTTTTTGGTTGCCTAGCATTAGTTTTTTAATTATTCTTTTTCTTCTATATTTGCTAGTAAATAATAATATAAGCGTTTCTATTTTCTTGACATGTATAGAAGGTAATAAAATAAGGATTATTTTAATAACTTATTTTTGTGTATTATTTTTAAAAAATCGTTGAATACAACTTAATTAGTATTGGATTGTATTTGCATTTCATATTTATTTTATAATTTGTTTTTACTTTACTTTTTTTGTATTAATTTTGTTAATGTATTTATTTAGAATATATATATATATATATTTATTGGGTAAGCCTCGTTAATATGTCCTATTGACTAGGTGTATATTTATTTATAATTAATAAATGGTACAAAAAAAAAAAAAAAAACAGTATAGCCTATCCTAGTGTTAAATTCTGGTTACGTCCATGTATATAAATATAAATATATTTATATATATACAATTTTTCTATTATCAGTTCATCCTGACAATAAAGATATCATGATAAAAAATGTGGATCACAGATTATGGAAAATTTTTAACAAGTGCATATACTTTGAGTCAAAGTATGTAAATCTAGTGGTCCACATTCTTCGTTTTGATATATTTATTGTCAGTACGAACAGACAATAGAAAATCTATATATATATATATATATAATCCCATGAATTGCATGCATGATGCATCAAACAATATTATTCTAAACAATCTAATTATCAAGATATATATATATATATATTTGAATATACAACAACTGCCGGGACCAGGTGAAATTGGACTCTACAATTGCAGCCCGGACTACAGCTCCCACAAACGGGAGAGAGAACCCACAATTGGTGGGACACCACCCACCCTTGGTATTAAAGGCCAAGGGGGACAAATAACATAAATATATACATGTACACAATGGGCATTGAACCTTGGTGGTGGAGGCTCCCAGGGGAGGGTCCAACCACATTGGCAAGAGGCCCAAGTGTGTAATTATCAAGAGATATTTTATAGGCATGGACAAACCATCATTGGGGCTAGGGTGGAACCCATCCTAACCATTCTAAAAAAATTGGTAAGTTAAAAAAATTAAAATTTATAATGAATATATTTCCTAATAACAAAAGAAGACAAGGAGTACTACTACTCTACTAGTAGTAGGGCTATGCATAATGTAGCTTGTAGGAGGTATTTATATATTGTGCTTTTACATACTTTCTTTACGAATCACGAGATAGTGTGACTTATTTTATTTTAATTTTATTTCTTCAATAATTATTTTCTTTCATTCTTTCCTAGATTTACTTAAATTTGGTTCAATTTCTTTATTAACACCGACAATTGATCTTATAATAAATTATGTTTTTATGAATATTATGTATTTAAACATTTTATTTTATATTGAAATTTTAGGATTCCTATAACTTTTAGTTTATAAAATTTTAGGAATAATCTAATTATCAGTTAATCTAATTTTAAATTTATAAACTAACATTGTTCAATGAATTTCTTGTTGTTTTGATTGAAATTTGGAATCATACTTTTTAGGTTTTTAATTAGAGTACTAGTGTAATACTATACAACCCAAATAATTAATCCAAATTTAACACAAATAATTACCACACAAATCATACGATGATATGGTTAATGAATTGTCACATCATTTGAGTTGATTTTTGGACTATTTTTTTTGGTTGTCTAGCATTAGTTTTTTAATTATTCTTTTTCTTCTATATTTGCTAGTAAATAATAATATAAGCGTTACTATTTTCTTGACATGTATGGAAGGTAATAAAATAAAGATTATTTTAATAACTTATTTTTGTGTATAGTTTTTGAAAGATCGTTGAATACAACTTAATTAGTATTTGATTGTATTTGCATTTCATGTTAATTTTATAATTTGTTTTTACTTTACTTTTTTTGTATTAATTTTGTTAATGTATTTATTTAGAATATATATTTATTGGGTAAGCCTCACCAATATGTCCTTTTTAATTTTTATAAATAATAAAATAAAAAAAAAAGCAGGATTTAATTAAGGATCCACAAAGGCAAGAAACAACACGCTCAAACAGGGAAACAAAGAGAAGCCACAAGACCAAAGACCAAAAAAAGAAAAAGCGAAACAGCTTCTCCCTCCAAGTTAGAGGCTTTTTTTGCAAGCGAATCCACAAAACTATTCTGAGCTCTTGTACAGTAGACAACCGACAAGTTTTGAAAAGAAAACAAATGGGAACGAATATCGTAAAATGTCCCAACGTGATTAAAGCTGCCGATATGTCCTATTGACTAGGTGTATATTTATTTATAATTAATAAAAGGTTAAAAAAAGGAAAAAAAAAAAAAAAAATCTAGCCTACCCTAGTGTTTAATCCTGGTTACGCCATATACATGATGCTATAAATACCTGAGCAAAACCACACTATATGACTCACACAAACACAAGCTAAAAGCAAAGCACAAGATCGTAGAAGCTACTTATAATATACTGTTCTCCAACTACATAAAAAACAATGTCTCTTCAAGTCTCAGCTGGTGCTTCTTCGGTCGGCAAATTTTCATCCTAGCATTTGGGGGGATTATTTCCTCTTTTACGCTAGTGGTGACTCCTTGGTAAAAATCCTCATCTTAAAAAGTTTCTAGTTTAATTGACATATAATATTCCATGCATGCATACCATTTGAAGCGAAAAATATTTACGTTACTATCAGGGGCGTAGCTGGAAAATAATTTCGGGGTGGGCTCATCTAATTTTTTTTTCTTATTTAAAAATCCTAAAATTTTGAACTAACTACTAAACAAAATTTTTCTTTGTAATAATAAAATCAAAATGATACGAGAGAAAATTCATAATAATAATAAAATAAAATAAAATCAAGGATATACCTAGTAAGAGATAATGGTAATGCACAAGAAAAATTTTCGATGTATATTTTTCTTTTCAAATCCCCAAAAGTAAAATAAACCATAGCTTTACTAAGATTTTTCTTATCTTTCCTAACTTTGCTATTCCATAAGAAGACACATTAATATACAAAACCTAAATCTCAATAATAAAATACAATACTTAAATAACAATCATAAAATATAAAACTTAAAATCAAATTCATTCTAAGTAAATAAATAAAAAAGATTAGAGATAAGTGAATTTACTTTCAAATTGAGAGATTTAAGAGAAGAGATGACTCAAAAAAGTTAGAGTTTGAGATTTGGGAAAGTGGAAAATAAAGAAAATGCGAGGGGTTTGGGAATCTGTCAAAAGTTGATTGCTGAAACAAGACGAGTTTATTATTTATTTATTTTTTTTTTTTTCATATTGGCTGATCTATTTTAACAAAGTTTTTGGGTTAGTTGTACATATTTTATAAAGTTTTGTTTATTGGGCTTTAGTAAGTTTAAAATGTTTTTTTTATAGTTTTGTTTATTGGGTCTTAGTAAGTTTAACACTATAAATCAAACTTTGGTTAATAAAATGAAACTTAAAATATTTTTTCAAAAAACTTGGGTGAGCTGTAGCCCACCCAAGCCCCTGAAGGACTCCGCCCCTGGTTACTATATCTTCACGTGAAAATCCTTAAATAAAATCATGTCCAGAATATACCCGGATACAGATAATATCATATTTTACGTAAAAACGTTTTTACAACATGAATTCATGTCCATGGCAATATAGGCTTTTGCAAAATTTTAAGATCTTCTAGTCACATGTCATTACTATTTACTAATTTGCTCTATTGCTTCAATTTGGTTGTTCAGGAAGCTGATGCGAATAATGTGAATGTGAACCTTCTGGAAATGAAGGAAGAAATTAAAAGAATGCTAATGGTGGTTGATGTCAACAACAAGCCTTTACAGAAACTGGACTTGATTGATGCCATCCAACGCTTGGTCATATCTTACCATTTTGAAACGGAGATTGATGAAATCTTAGAAACAATACACAAAGACCGCCATGTCTCTGGTCTCATTGATGACAATAATGTTGATGACCACCTCCATTCCATTTCTCTGAAATTTCGTTTGCTCAGGCAACATGGTCATAAAATCTCCTGCGGTATGTTAATTTCTTCCAAGAACTTGGTCTTTTGAAAAAGACGATTACTAATTGCGTAAAAACTAAAAGGGGTTTTGATTATGGGAGCCGCATAATTTGGTTCCCTAATGATTTTAGTAAATATTGTAACATAAAATTAAATGTCATTTTGATTAAAATGTGTTTGTGCTAAATCAATCAGATGTGTTCAACAAGTTCAAAGACAGCAATGGAAACTTCAAGGAATCTCTTGTGACAGACATTAAAGGAATGCTAAGCTTGTATAAAGCTACACATCTAAGGGTGCATGGAGAAGATATACTTGAAGAAGCACTTGCTTTCACTACCAGTCACCTTGAATCAATGGTAGCATCCCAGTTGATCAATTCTCCACTATTTGCTGAGCATGTTAATGGTGCCTTAAATCGACCAATACGCAGAGGATTACAAGGCTAGATGCAAGACATTACATGTCTGTCTATCAAGAAGACCCTTTGCACAACAAAGTTTTACTGACCTTTGCAAAGCTAGATTTCAACATACTACAGAAACTGCACCAGAAGGAACTCAGTGACAAACCAAGGTATTAAATTGATTTCAGGCCTTTTTTTTTTAAGCATGTTTAAGCTCTACAATACAATTAATGGGTTCTTCTTCATATATGATGTCATTATTAAGTGGTGGAAAAATTTAGACTTTTCGTGCAAGCTGCCTTTCGCTAGAGACAGAGTGGTAGAGTGCTATTTCTGGATATTGGGAGTGTATTTTGAACCAGAAATATCTTGGCTAGAAGAATATTAACCAAAGTGATTGCCGTGACTTCCGTTATCAATGACATCTATGATGTTTATGGTACAATTGAAGAACTTGAGATTTTTATCTCAGCAGTTGAGAGGTAAATTATTATTATTCAGAAATCAATCACTTATTAAATCGAGACAATTGAAAACGGTATTTCCTTGTTCCAGGATCCTTTTTATCTTTGCCTTGAATCATTGGGTTTAGACATTACTTCGGTGATCTTTCGTTTTCAAAAATGGCGGCAACACGCCCCTTTTTGCGATTTTTTTCTATCAAAGAATCATATGAACAATTGATTCCTGCATGATACACTTTTTCATCGAAAGAGTTTTACCAATTCCAACAAATTGTCGTTTTGGATTTCAAAATTGCTCGAATCGGATTCTTTCAATTTATATATCGAAAATATACTTACGAAGTTTCTTTTTTGGCGTCATTAGTGATTTTGGCGAATGGGAGGATTCATTGTGGGTATGGAAGGTGGCTTTACGAAGACAGATTATGGGTTGGGAACAGGAACAGTGGCAATGTTTTCTAGCTTTTCTACAAAACATTAAGGTTAGGCATTCCATATCAGATTCTATAGCATGGGTTCCATCTACCAACGGGCTGTTTTCAGTAAATTCTTTTTGCAAAATTTGGGAGGATAGGGAGATTGGTGAATCGAGGTTCGATAAGTTTTGTTGGCAAGGTTTGTGTCCTCCTAAGGTGGAGATTTTTTTATGGCAGCTAATACAGGGAAAAATCATGGTTAAACAAGTATTAAACAGGTATGGAATGTGTCCTAATGTGAGCTTGCTATGCCCTATGTGCAATACAGAGGATGAATAGGTGGATCACCTTTTTTTACAGTGTAGTTGGGCAAGGAATGTTTGGTCTACAGGAATGGGATGGTGGGGAATTAAAGGATGTATACCTAAATCAGTTATTGAGTGGGTTCATGGCTGGGTGTTTTTGTGTCCTATGCGGGATAGTATTCGTGCATGGACGACGCTGTTTTTTGCCATAGTTTGGACGATATGGGAGTACCGAAACCGAAAGATTTTTAGGAATGAGGAACCAGTCTTATCGGTAACAATGGATGCGATTCAATTCCGTGTGTCTTAGTGGTTCTAGCATCATGGATGTGGCTCTATTAACCCTCTAACAGTTCTTATTCAAGATGTAAGTCAGTTTTGTAAGGATCCGTTAAAGTCTAAGAAATATGTGCCTGAAGCTTGGATTCCGCCGGGAATTGGTTTTGTCAAATTTAATGTGGACGGCTCAGTCAGAGGACAACCAGGTATGGCGGGTATAGAGGGGGTGTTAAGGAACAATGGTGGAATGGTCCTCTGTTTTTTCTCGCTTTATATTGGTACGCAGGATGCAATAACAGCTGAGTTAATGGCTATCGACAAGGCGTGCTCTCTTTGTGTTCAGAAACATGTGTTACAGGGGCAAGCAATTGAGATAGTAAGTGACTCCTTGACTGCGGTTACATGGATCAACTCAGACAATTTTGGTAGTCTAGCGCATGTCCAATTGGTCTATGGCATTCGAGATTATGTAAGGAAGCATGGGAATATGTCGGTTCGGTTTTGTTCTAGAGCGTCGAATTCATACGTTGATAATTTGGCAAGGAAGGGCGCTAATAGGGAGGGTGACGTTATTCAATGGGGAAGTATTTGAGTGGGGTATTATTGATGGCCCTTGATCAGTGATCAGTTTAGATTATGCTAGATGAAGGTTATGTGTGTGGGCTGGAGATAAATTAAGGAAATGTTGTTGAAGCGTGGGAGGGGTTGTTGTTATATATTGGCAAAGAAGATTACCAAATTGGAAGGGGTTGTGGTCATATGGAGCTTATAGGTGTAATGATGCTCGTATTTCAGGGGTGGTGGTTAATGTTAGGATGTTGTTTTGTATCTTGTCTGATCTGTTTTGTGTTTTGTTCCTTGTTTGTTCTGCTTGAAAGATTGGGGTTATGTCTTGTATTTGCTTTTGATGCGGGGTCGTGTTGATGCTCTCTGGGGTCTTGTGGTTTTTGGTGTTTGTATTTCTATGTTTCTCTGGGATTTCTGTCCCTTTTAATAAAACTTGCGCCGTTTCAAAAAAAAAAAAAAAAAACCCTAGGTCCTTGCCCCTGCGAAATGAGCAAATACTTTCTACTCAAGCTCCATCATGTCCTATTTACACTACACCCCAACAAAAAACGAGAATTCTAGTAGAACAGAACAAAGTATGTCTGTGCAATAACAAAGGAAATGGTGGTTTGGGAATTGGTTCTATTATCAAATTAAATGAGAGTTTATTGGCCAAGTGGGTTTGGCGCTTTGGGGTGGAGAAGGAGTCCCTTTGGAAAAGGGTTCTAAGTGCTAAATACGGAGTGCGGAAGGAGGACTTTCATTGGGACTGGTGCTGTGGTAAGAAAGGTTCAAATTTCATTAAGACCATAGGCAATCTGTTGTTGACAGATTCTGCTATCCAGCAGATTTTCAAAAGGGGGATGGCGGTGATGGTTGGTAATGGGAGTAGGGCTAAGTTTTGGTCGGATGTGAAGATCGAGGGCTCGATGCTTAAAGAAGCTTTTCCTAGAATTTTCTCATTGGCGATCAATAAAAAGGGTGTTGTGAAGGATCACGGCTTCTTTGATGGTGAGGTTTGGAGATGGGAAATCAGCCTTCGAAGGGGCTTATTCGATTGGGAGGTTGATCAATGGAGAAGCTTTCTTGGCTACCTTTCGAATTTTAAGTTGTTGCACGATGTGGAGGATTCTGTGATTTGGAAGTTGGAGTCTTCGGGTCAATTTTCTGTTAAGTCCGTGAGAAAGATTTTGGAGAATGGGGGGGTTGTGGAGGACTCGATTTTTAGAGACATTTGGCTGGGATTATGTCCCCCTAAGATTGAGATTTTTGTGTGGCAACTCATTCATGGGAGACTTCCCGTGAGAGAGGTTTTGAGCAGATTTGGTGCGCAGCAGTTTTCAGCCTTGCCCTGTCCCCTGTGCGATGCTTCGGAAGAGAAGGTTGATCACCTTTTTCTTCTCTGTCCGTGGTCATGGAGGCTGTGGCAGGACTGTATGAAGTGGTGGTGCTTGGCGTGTTGCCCTTCCAGAACCATTGTTCAATGGTGGAAAGAGTGGAGCTTTCTTTGTCCTCGAAAGCAATCTAGTAGAGCTTGGAAGTCGATGTTTTTTGCTATCGTCTGGACTATTTGGGAGGTTAGGAATAACTTGATTTTTAAGGAAGAGCCTCCTGACTTTGTGAAAGCTGTGGATTTGGTGAGATTTAGAGTGGGTTGGTGGTTTAAGCATTTTGGAAGAGGTTCTTCAATTCCTATCACTCACATCTTGTTAAACATTGTGGAATGCTGTTCCGAAGGGCCCAAGAAGAAGCTGCCGAGTATGGAGAAGTGGTCGCCGCCTCCGATAAATGCCCTGTTCTTCAATGTTGATGGCGCGGTAAAGGGCTCTCCGGGGCCTGCTGGGATTGGGGGTGTGTTACGTGATCATTTGGGTAAGATTTTGTGTGTTTTTTCTGGTCACATTGGCATTCAAGATGTTATTTTAGCTGAGTTGTTGGCGATTCAGAGAGCGTGTCAGCTGTTGGGTTCGAGAAAGGAGCTTCGGGATAGGCCTATTACGATTATTAGTGACTCTAAGTCGGCTGTCAATTGGATTTTGGGGAATTTGGCTGAGAGTAATAGTCATGAGCAGATCATTGTGGATATTAGAAGGTGGCTGGTTTTTCTGTCTCTGGCAGGGGTGGAGTTTCGTCCTAGATCAACAAATTCGTATGCCGACATCCTTGCTAAGAAAGGAATGCAGCGGGGTGTGATGGAGGTCTGGTGGAGTCTGTCTTGAGTCGGTTCTGTTGTTCTCTGTTGTGTTTTGTCCTTCTGTTGTGGTCTCTGGGGCTGCTGTCCCCTGTTTCGTTTTCTTTTCTTTGGGCGTGTGTTTGGCCTGGGGCTGCTGTGGGTGGGGTGTCTTGTTGTTGTTGCCTGGCTTGGTGCCTTTTTAATATGATTGCCTTTTAAAAAAAAAAAAAGTATGTCGAGCCAATAGCCCATTCATTTCTAGATAATCTACAATCTAAAATGGCAGATGAAAAAAAAATCCACAGCGGATCGTGTCCTTCAAGTCACACGTTGCTTTCTACCACATCGTTTCAAACGAAGTTTTACCATAACATTTTTCTAGTTTTGAACCGGTATGTAATTGATTCAACTATGGAATCATGAATAGTCATTACTTCGGTCAATACCCAGTCCTTTTTCCTTCGATATGAAAGGAATAGTTAGTTAATTTATGAGGAAGAAGCCTCAGTAAGAATTTAATTTCACCCTCTATTTTAATTTTATTGCATAATTTTACAATAATGAATAATCAGTATCTCATGTTTGAGTATTTTGTTTTTCAGGTGGGATATTAGTGCCATAGATCAACTTCCTGAGTATATGAAATGTTGTTATGAGGCCCTGCTTGATGTTTACAGTGAAAATGAAAAGGATTTTGCCTGCGAAGGGCTACTATACCGCCTTGATTACGCAAAAGAAGCAATGAGTTTCCATCAATATCCAATCGTTTAATTAATTTCAGTATACCAAATAATGATTTTGATTTTAATTTGGTTTATATAATTATCAGATGAAGGATTTAGTTAGAAATTACTTCTGGGAAGCGAAATGGTGTCACGAACAATATGTACCAACAATGGAGGAATACATGCCTGTTGTATTAGTTACATCTGCCTGCAAAATGTTGCCACCACTTCTTTTGTAGGAATGGGAGATATTGTAACCAAACAAGCCTTTGAGTGGTTGTTCACCGACCCCAACAAGATGGTTCAAGCTTCCTCACTTATTTGTAGACTCATGGATGGCATGGTTTCTCGCAAGGTACTACTTTTTTTATATATATACCACCTACTATGACGACTTGAACCTGAAATATTGTTTGGTTGACCGAGTGTCCTTCACCACTAAACCGCATTGAGTGTTGGTTACTACACTTTTATATTTGACGTATAAGTTTTATATATTCAGTTTGAGCAAAAGATGAGGGCATGTGTCTTCAAGTGTTGAATGTTTCATGAATCAGCATGGGGCAACAGAGGAGGAAACCTGTAATGAATTTCGGAAACAAGTTAGAAGCGCTTGAAAGGATATAAACGAGGAGTGCCTCTCCCAACCGTGGTGCCAATGCCTCTCCTTACCCGAATTATCAATCTTGCTCGCGTTATAGATGTCATCTACAAGGATGAAGATGGCTACACACATGCTGGAGGATTTCTCAAGGATTTTGTTGCTTCTCTTCTCATCAATCCTATGCCAATATAAGCATGGGTTCTACAGAAGCAGTACTGGATTTGTATAATTGATATCTGTACGTCTTTTATACAGAAGCAAGTATAGGTTCCTTTAATGCTATATTTAAGTTTGTATGTTGAAGGTTTATCAAATAAAATAAAATAAAGGCCTGTGTGGGAATAAAATAAAATAAAGGCCTGTTTCTCTTCTATTAGTGTGGGAATAAAATAAAATAAATACCTTTCAATACCAAAATTTCGCCCGTATGGGACTGCAACTTGCAATGTATTGTTTACTTTGACTTATTCACTTTGACTTATTGAGCCTTATGGTTTTGTCTCTAAAAGGGGGTCTCGTAGTCATAGGGTTAAGGCTAGCCTTTTATTTTATACACAGACTAATCTTGATTTCAATGGATGTGGATATGGGAGAAAACCCCTAACAACATAACTAAACAAGAATTGTTTTTCCTAGTTTTCTTGATATTATTTTAATATATCGCATGTGGGTATAACAATTCGAACCTGAGATATTGTTGAGCTAAATGAGTGTTATATACTGCCAAACCACATAACTAAACAATTACAAAACCACCCCTTTGGCTTGACTTGGCCGGCCCAAGGTGAAATAACTTCTCCTATCTCTTCCTCCATATATGTTCTTTCTCTCTAACCCCAACAGTGATAGGGTTAGATTTTCATATGGGGGCAATTTGGTTATTTCATTTTACAAAACGTAAATACTAAAGCATGTAGCTACAAACAAAATTCAATAATTTTATAGGGCCGTTTTTTGCAATTTCCCCCATTAAAAGTGTCGTTGGGCCTTTTTTGGGTTCTTGTTTTTGTGCCTGGGAGCCTTAAGTGTGTATTTGTTTCTGGGCTTGGCTACTATGTATTTCTGGCCTCTGGTGCCTTTTCTAATAAATTTTATTGTTTCAAAAAAAAAAGTGTCGTCTCTTTCATGAAAAGTCTCTCTGCCTCTCTGCATGCACTGACACCTTTGACCTTTCTATCTTACAGTTGCACCAATAATTAATGGTAATTTGCTATTCCTCATGATTCTCAAAGTCAAAGGCCACCGGAGTATTAGGGAACGATGGCCACTCAAAAACTGTTATCAAATAACTCTCCAAAACCAGAAAATTTTCAGGAGATCTAAGAACTCTCTCCTCCACAATTAAATGTATAAAATTTTGAAATAGTTCTATATACAGAGAGGATAACCGAAATAAGCACATATTAAAAATAAATAAATAAATAAATAAAATAAATAATAAAAAAACCTGTAATTTTATATATACAAAAATATAGTTTACATGTGATGTAGAATAAGTGGCTGATGCTTACATGATGATAAGAGAACATTCTAAATTCAGGGGCAATTGATATTCAATCCTACTAGTTCGAGGTGTCGGACTCGGAATGACATGAAACTTTCACAATTGAAGCGTTTTGGCGAGATCGTCAATAATCAACAGCTTTGTTGTTGGGGCATACCTTTTTTTTTTTTATTTGAATTCCATCGTTTAGGCCCTGAAATTACTGTTTTTGCCGTTTTAGGAAAGTTTCATTTTTTCTATAAGTTGAGTTTTACAAATCAGAATTGACTTCCATCAATTCTCGTTTGCTTAGGGTCATTAATAGTATTTATTTCCGCAATTATCTCAATTTTACTATTTTTGGTAATTTTTATTATGTAATCCCGTTTCTTGTCCAACAAGGATTAGGGTTAGAGTTTTTGCTTTAAATATGCTTGTAAGCCAAAAGGCTGAGTTATCTTTTCAATTAATAAAATTTCAGAGTTCGTTTAAAGAGTTTTTCTCTTTGTTTTCTGGTGGATTCCAGATTATCACGGAATATAAACGTTGGTCTTATTCCTTTTGTGTTTTCTGCTGCGTCATATAAATTGCTTGCTAGAAGTTATGATTATAGAGATTTATTAGTTTCTTTTATTCAATTTCATGTTAGTCACATTAATCTTTATCAAAGTCATTGGGATGTTTGTTACAAAGTTTTTAATTTGTTAAAAGTCTTTTATAATGCTACTAACAATTTATCTGGTGTTTATTATCTTACAACTCATTTATTTATTATTGAGAGTCTTAATATTGCTGGTGCCTTTGCTCAATGTGAATCCGACCCAGAATTACTAAAGTCCATTACTACTATGAAGGAAAAATGGTTAGAATATTATAAGAAGTTTCCAAATATATATTTGATTGCCATGTGTTTTGATCCACGTTGTAAATTAAAAAGTTTGTCTTATTATCTAACTGGTTATTATAAACAAGATTTAAAAATAGAATATGATGTTGATGTGTGTTGTGATAGAAATAAAAAATTATTGTATGAGTTATATGATGAATATGTTACAGTTTATGGACCTTCACTGAACTTAGATGTTACGCAAACACAAAATATATCTCAGTCCCCATCATCCTCCAGATTTATAAGTTTAGGGTACAATCTATTATAAAAAATAAATAAATAAATAAAAACCAAAAAATTACGAGGTTCTTCTTCATCAAGCTCCAACAAGTATTTCGAGTTTGAATCTTATCTAAGTAACTCTTTTGAGTTTATAGACGAAACGGAAGATAAAAAAAATTGATATCCTACAATGGTGGAAAGAGTATGAAAAGTACTTTCCAATCATGGCTATGATAACCAGCCAAAAATATTTTTTCAATGCCAGTTTCTACGGTGGCGGTGGAACAAAAGTTCAGCGCCGAGGGGGAATATCCTGGATGCAAAGCGTTCGTGCTTGAGTCTGAAATCACTACAAATGCAAGTTTGTGTAGATGACTGGACTAAGACGCAATACCGACAACAAGAAATCAAGCAGGAAGAACCGTACAATTTCTTCAAAGATGACGAACCTGTTGAAAGTGGAGCAGCGGAATAGTGGATGCAGATTATGACAAAAATTAGTCCACATAATCACCAAACTTACAATAAAAGGTAAGAGAACTGCTGCCCTTTGATTCCTCTAACCCCCCCAAGAGGATACGTAGGCAACTTAATTATGTTAAAAATTAAGTGCAAGGCTAATAACTTTACATTATTTTTTTAGTTTTATTTTAATTTAATTTTGTAATTTGTAATTTATTTATTTTATGTTATTTTCGGGTGACCCAAATACCCAAAGAAATGTAATTTGTAATTAGTCATTTGTCATTTGTCATTTTGTTCAGTTTTATTTTAATTTAATTTTGTAATTTATCATTTATTTATTTTATTTTATTTTCGGGTGACCCAACCCAATGAATTTTATTTTATTTTATTTTGTAATTGGTCATTTATATATTTTATTTTATTTACAATTTTACAAGTCTATTTTTTTTATTAACTAAGAGAAAAAAAAAAAGTTCAGAACCGTCTGTTCCACCTAACCACGGAACCGGAACCATGTTAGGTCTGACTGACACTAACTTTTACTATTCTTCTTTGTTGCTTTCTGCCGACACTATCTTTTTACTATTCTTCTTTGTTGCTTTCTATCGACACTTTGCTATCGATCTCATTTTTGTGCTTAGATGTCTAAGTTGTGGTAAGCTACATCTTTGAAATACTCTATTATTTATCTGGAAAAAGGAGTAGAAAATGACAATACACCTAAAATAGAATGCAAAGTGATCAAAGAAAGAAAAACATGTTATAACTTTCTTCTTCTTTTGTGTAGGGTTTTATTCTATTATGTGTTTAGCATCTTTAGTGCTTGTTTGGTTGGGTTTTCTACTGTTTTAAAAGGTCTACAAACATCTATTTGAGTTATTTAGAGTTGCCTGGTTGGACTTTTAAGATTGTTTATTTTAAATTAAGTAGATGATAGTTGAGTTTAAACCTCTACTAAGCAAAAGCTTATGTGGAGGCGCTTCTCCAAATAGACATTTTTTATTTAAAAAGTCTACTAACCAAATAATTATAATTTTTTTTTTCAAAAACTCTATTTCAAATAGATCGATCTACTACAAGTAGATCTTTTACCAATAGAGGTTTTTGAAAATCCCAACCATTCAATACTCTATATTCTATAATACAATCCAGTCTGATCATTTTCCTGGGCAATCTTGAGCCTCTAACAGCTACATCAAGTTTGGTCCCAATTATTTAATATTCACTCAAACCTTATCAAACTTGATGTAGCTGTTAGAGGCTCAAGATTGCCCTTGAAAATGATTGGACTTCATTGTATTATAGAATATAGAGTATTGAATGGTTGGGCTTTTGAAAAACCTCTATCAGTAAAATATCTACTTGTAGTAGATCTATTAGAAATAGAGTTTTCGAAAAAAAAAAATATATAATTGTTTGGTTGGTAAACTTTTTAAATGATAAAAAAGTTTATTTGGAGAAGCACCTCCACATGAACTTTTACTTAGTAGAGATTTAAACTCTATTATCATCTACTCAATTTAAAATGGAAAATCTTAAAAGTCCAACAAAAAAAACTTTAAATAACTCAAATAAACGTTTGTAGACCTTTTGAGACAGTAAAAAGCTTAACTAAACAAGCCAATCAATAGCCAAAATCAACACTAAAACTGTCTGGAATCACAGTCCAATCAATAGCCACATATCTTCTCACCTCTGTCTAGGATCACACACAAATCCATAGAACTGTCTGGAATCACAGTCCAATCAATAGCCACATTTTTTTTTTTTGGTCCCAGTTAGTTAGTTTGGTGCCAGTTATTTAATATTTTCACTCAAACCTTATCAAACTTGATGTAGCTGTTAGAGGCTCAAGATTGCCCTAGAAAATGATTCGACTTGATTGTATTATAGAATATAGAGTATTGAATGGTTGGGCTTTTGAAAAACCTCTATCGGTAAAATATCTACTTGTAGTAGATCTATTAGAAATAGAGTTTTCGAAAAAAATATATATATATAATTGCTTGGTTGGTAAACTTTTTAAATAATAAAAAAATTTATTTGGAGAAGCACCTCCACATGAACTTTTACTTAGTAGAGATTTAAACTCTATTATCATCTACTCAATTTAAAATGGAAAATCTTAAAAGTCCAACCAAAAAACTTTAAATAACTCAAATAAACGTTTATAGACCTTTTGAGACAATAAAAAGCTTAACCAAACAAGCACTAATTTAAATATTAACATTGATGTTTGGTCTTAGACCATATTAAATCACACAAAGTATTCGATCGAGCCTTCTCTCTATAGAGACTGTGCGTACACTGACCTTCTTCTTTTTTCAGGGAGGACGACAACAACGGCCACCTGAAAAGTAGGAGGCCAACCTATTACTTTTATGGCCTTCTTTCCATTAATGGAATCACAGAATTATCTCTTAAATTTCTCTTACATAGCTTGTCATTTTATCAAACACTTATTGCTTTAGGTCAAATACCTTCATAATCTTTCAATAAGAGGTGTATTTTGATTACAGCTTAACCAAAGTTGATAAAAACAATAAAATTATGGAGATAGATAAATTTAGAATCGAAAATAATTTTAAGGCCAAAAACAGCAATCTGAATGCTAACTCCAGTAAACGATGCTTATAAATTAAATAATTAAATATCAGCAGTCTTTGTACAGACCGATTGCAAGCTAAGAGAAGGAGGATTGTTGATTGGATTCCCCCTGCTCTAGACAACCTTAAGTTCAACGTGGATGGTTCCTCTAGAGGGAATCCTGGTCCAAATGGTATGGGAGGCGTCCTAAGGGATTCCAAGGGGAAAGTGATCTGTCTCTTTTCGGAATTTCTGGGGATCCTAAACTCTAATGCTGCCGAGTTAATGGCCATAAGAAAAGCTGTAGCGCTTTGTATTTCTAATCCGTTCCTCCGGAATCGTGTCATCACGGTGGTTAGCGATTCGAAAGTAGCGGTCTTGTGGGCGAATTCGAAAGATTTCGGTAATGTTAACCTTGTTGACAGTATCTATGACATTCGCAGTATGTTGAAAGATAGAGGGGATATTCAAGTTGTCTTCGATTCCAGAATTTTTAACTCTTTTGCGGACAGTTTGGCCAAGATGGGTGCAGATACCAGGGGTGACTTCATTGAGTGGTGTGATTCCTGATTGTTTTCTTCCGTTGCTGTTCTATTGTGGGTTGTGGTGGGTTGTGGGGCTGCCTTTTTGTTGTTTTTGCTGGCTGTTTTTGCTGGCGGTTGGGTGCTTTTTTTTCTGTTTTTTCTGGTCCTGTTCTGTTTCTTCGTGTTTGGCTTTGGTTGTTGCTTGTGGGTGCCTTGTTTGTCTTGTTGTTTCTGTTGCTGCTGGCTTTGTGCCTTTGAATAAATTGCCTTTTCAAAAAAAAAAAATTAAATAATTAAAATGCTGAATAGAAACAAAATGTTATTACAATAGTATAAATCTAAAAATTAATTAATCTAAATCTATTATAAAAAATTATTAAATATTCTTGAAATTATGGGAAAGTTCTGTCTTTTCTCCTCGCATGTGGGATACCAAGATGCCGTTACGGAGGAAATCATGGCCATTCAAAGGGCTTGTGATTTGTGCTACAACAAGGAGGAGCTCTTTGATAGAAAGATTACTTTTATTAGTGACTCCAAGGTGGCGGTTTCCTGGGTAAATATGGAAGGCTTCGGTAGTCTCAAACATGTCGATACTATCTACGACATCCGCAACAAATTGAGAAGCATGAACAATTCGATAGTTGTTTTTAATCTGAGGGGTTCCAACTCTTTTGCGGACATGCTTGCAAAGAGGGTTCTAATTTGGAGGATGACTCGTTGGAATAGAGCCAATGGGGAAGTTTGTTTATTTTTGTATCTGCTTGCTTGGGGTCTCTGTTGTCTACAGCCTCTTACTTTTAGCTGTTTGGCTCGCTTGTTACTGGACAACAGCTTGTTTTTTTGGCTTGTTTGTTTGTGCTAGCTGCTAGCTTTGTAGCTTTTCGGGTTTCTTCGGGTCTTTGCACGACCTCTGTTCCTGTTTTGCCCTGTTGGGCTTTCTAATATACTGCGCCGTTCAAAAAAATATATATGTTCTTGAAATTGGTTACGTGAATTATGATTTATTTTTAAAAAATATTAAAAACTATTTTACTTAATATCATACAATAAAAATATATTTTATAATATCATTTTTATTCTAAAATATATCAATTCTTTATTTAACAAATATTTATAAACAAAAATCACATGCAAACATTGTATGACTTAATATAGCTTAATACAAATTATCACTTAACACATGATTATATAAAAATAATAAAGTCCAATCCACTACAAATCAACTCCATCTAATCCAATTCAAATTCAATAGTACTATACAATACACTAATACTGTGTACCAAACAAATCATAAAATTAATGCTAGACATTTCACCTTGATCCTAAGCTTATGATTAGACTTACTAGGTTGAGATCGATACAAAGATGGAATGTCTGACCTCATTGATTTCTTAATTATTCAATTCAATATTGTTTTTAATTACACCAACCTCAAATGCGCTTTTAATTATTGGAGTAGCTCAATGCCATAAAAAAGCTTGGAGATGCAGACATTCAGTCACGATCATGAGAAGGAGTCTGGTAATTTTTTTGGTGATACAAAAATTATGAAGGCCAAAAGAGAGAAAAGAGAGAAGGAGAAAGTGTGAAAGCAGGGTTGATGAATAAAGTGAGAGAATTGCAGTGTTATAAATTTATTCTAGAGGAAGGAGAGACGAAGATGACAATGTTCAGGTTTAATTTGTTCATAATATGTCTATCATTAAGGTTTAATTTGTTCCATTTTTTGTTTATATTCTCTTGAGGACAAAGACATAGGACATCAACTTTTGAATTCACATCAACTTTAATTGGTGGCTGCTATTTCTTGTTCCGTAAATGACAAGGAACGTAATATCGGTATCGGCATCAATGTCGGGCTTCTAAATTTACGGATATATCGGGGATATTATCGATATCGGTGGATATTCTGTCAAAAATTAAAAAAATGATGGATATTTACATCTAAAGTTAGTTTTTTTTTGTGAAATTTTAGGACAAGCTTAAACAAGTAATTATACATCAAATGAATCAATTTCAATAATAAATTAGCATAGTTATGAGTTTAATATAAATTATAACATAAATAGAGTCCGTATATAATTTTTAAAATTGAGTATTTAATAGAATAATATTTTGTTTCACTTTTATAATATTATATACAATATAAAGAGATTAAATATTTAATAAACAAAATTATCATTAAAAAAATATATATAGTAATAGTTCCACACTTCCAAAATTCTATCATAAATCATAATTCATGCATAATAATACATTGCGTGTCTGAAATTTAAAACCAAAATGAATTCCTTGCTGGTTCAAATACATAAGATACATTTCTATCTTGATTCGAACAATAAATTTCCCAAGAAAACGTGCTTGCATAGTTTTCAATGTAGTTATTAATATGCCACACGTATGCTGCTTGATCTCTTCCAACTGATCCATGAATTGGGTAGTTTGGATTTACCCAACTTGGTGGATATTGTTGATCTGCATACATAGGTATTGCATATGGCATTTGTGGAGAAGGATAATCAAATATATTGCAGCCACCATAACTACCATAATATGGTACATGAGAACCTGACATTGTCTGCGAATCACCCAAAGAACTATGTTCTGTGTCTATACTCATTGAGAAGAGAGTCATATTCAAAGAATCTTCATCATTTTGACTTGTTCCTCCATGCTATCTACCATGAGTTTGATCAAAATTACATGCATGAGCATCCCAACCCGCCGCACTAGCATTCCAACCTGTTGCACCAACATCCCAACCTCCAGCACGAACATCCCAACTTGTTGCACCAGCATTCCAACCTCCTGCACCAAAATCCTAACCTCTTGCCTCATCCCCACCATCCCCATCATCTCCATCATCTTTTCCTCCACTATTTACATTAGAGGTATGTTGGTCATCGGAAGAGCTGGTAACAATAACTCCACGATCTATACCAACTTCTTCTCTAATCACTTGTTCAACATTTATTCCCATTTCTCAAGCATGCGAAGCAATATGTGAATCAGGATTTCCCTCGTCATCATCTAAGGAGGCAGGTCTAAGCCAGTTAAAAATAGGATTCTCATTATCGTCTCTTGCTTCAGTAGCTACTTGAAGTAGATCCATAAAATCAGTTTCATTTACTTTATCTTTTTCAGCTGCCATATCCCTAAGTTTCAATTTCATATTATAATAACAATAAACAAGTTGTTCAAGCTTAAAATAGGCAAGACGGTTCCTTTGTTTTGTGTGGATTAAAGCAAATGTGGACCAATTTCTTTCACATGCAGAAGATGATGATGTTTGTGATAGTATGCGAACTGCTATTGCACTCAATGATGGAGCACAGTTTCCATACATTACCCACCAATCAACTGTAATAAAAATTATTAAGTATTATAAGTATGAATATTATTTCAATGATATTATTATTTATTATTAATATGTAAATTTTTGTAATAAAAGTTATATACCTGGTTGCATTTTGCTTCTAGCTGCAATGGCTGCTCGTTCACCAAAACTTTTCCTTCCATCCTTAAAGTATGTGAGCTACATTCATGAGATCAATATGTATATAATATATATTAATATGAGTATATGACACAATACTCACATGCAAAGAATTAATAATACTGGAATTATAAAATTAGTTGTAAATTTTAACTTTTTACCTTATTTCCAAAATTAGCAATTCCTCCAGCTTCAGTGTCTAATTGGGCATAGATATTATGTATCAGAAGATCCGAATTATCCCTAATATACTATTTTTAAAATTCTGTCATTATGATTCTCTACTATACGGGCCATACCAAATAATTATGTTCTTATTTATTTTTTATTTTATTTTTTTATAAAAATATTTGAGTTTCTTTAGATTCTCTACTCAAAACTCAAAAGAAACAATTTGATTATTTTTACACGTTTTACACAAATAATTTTGAGATTCTTTTATTTGGAATGTCGGCACAAAGTTACAAAAAAATCAATTCTATATATTTATAAATTGATTGGTACATATTTAATACTATTTGGAATTAGTTTTACACATTTGAGTCACCAACAATTTTTTTTTTTCATATTGCTTTCACAAAATTTTACATATTTTACATGTCCACTCTTTGGTTCTTTATTCAATTTTACTTCAAATCCTCAATAATTTTACTATTGACTATTATGTTGAAATTTTTTATAAATTTGTTAATGCTTCTTCTAAAATAATTTTCAAGCCAAATTATTTTAACAATAATTTAATTTTTTAGGATTAAAAAAATTATTTTAATAATATGCAAAATATCCTTGGACTTTCGGGGTAAAATTCATGAAATTTCGGGAATTTCGGGATATTTCGGGAATATCGGGAGATTTTAACGGATATTTCGAAATTGACCGGATATTCTGCAGGATATTGGATATTTGCCTGTTTCGATATCGGTCCCTCCAAAATACGGATATATCGATGGATATATCGGTATATCTATCGATTTTAAGTACTCTGCGTAAATCCAATTCACAATTTTATACTAATACATGTGGCTATAAACAAAATTCAATAATTTTAAAATTTTTAAAAAAAGGTTTGGAACCGGAATTGGAACCAGTTCCCCTACGGTTCGGTTCCAGTTATTGCTGACTTTACAAAGCTACATGATGCCTATTAATATCTGAGCAACAACACACTATATGACTCACATAAACACAAGCCAAAAGCAAAGCACAAGATCGAAGAAGCTACTTATAATATACTGCTCTCCAACTACATAAAAAACAATGTCTCTTCAAGTCTCAGCAGCTGCTTCTTCGGTTCCAAATGAAGACTGCAATCGCCGCTCGGCAAATTATCATCCTAGCATTTGGGGGGATTATTTCCTCTCTTATGCTAGCGGTGACTCCTTGGTAAAAATTCTCATCTTAAAAGGTTTCTAGTTTAATTGACATATTTTTCCATGCATGCATACAATTTGAAGCGAAAAATATTTACGTTACTATATCTTGACGCGAAAATCCTTGAATAAAATCGTGTACAGAATAGACCCGAATATAATATCATATTTTACAGAAAAACATTTTTACAACATGAATTCATGTCCATGGCAATATAGGCTTTTGCAAAACTTTAAGATGTTCTAGTCACATGTCATTACTATTTACTAATTTGCTCTATTGCTTCAATTTGGTTGTTCAGGAAGCTGATCATGTGAATAATGTGAATGTGAACCTTCTGGAATTGAAGGAAGAAATTAAAGGAATGCTAATGGTGGTTTATGTCGACAACAAGCCTTTACAGAAACTGGACTTGATTGATGCCATCCAACGCCTGGGCATATCTTACCATTTCAAAACCGAGATTGATGAAATCTTAGAAACAATACACAAAGACCGCCATGTCTCTGGTCTCATTGATGACAATAATGTTGATGACCACCTCCATTCCATTTCTCTGAAATTTCGTTTGCTCAGGCAACATGGTCATAAAATCTCCTGCGGTATGTTAATTTCTTCCAAGAACTTGGTCTGTTGAAAAAGACGATTACTAATTGTGTATAAACTAAAATGGAATTTGATTATGGGACCCGCATAATTTGGTTCCACAATGATTTTAGTAAATATTGTAACATAAAATTAAATGTCATTTTGATTAAAATGTGTTTGTGCTAAATCAATCAGATGTGTTCAACAAGTTCAAAGACAGCAATGGAAACTTCAAGGAATCTCTTGTGACAGACATTAAAGGAATGCTAAGCTTGTATGAAGCTACACATCTCAGGGTGCATGGAGAAGATATACTTGAAGAAGCACTTGCTTTCACTACCAGTCACCTTGAATCAATGGCAGCATCCCAGTTGATCAATTCTCCACTACTTGCAGAGCAAGTTAATGGTGCCTTAAATCGACCAATACGCAGAGGATTACAAAGGCTAGATGCAAGACATTACATGTCTGTCTATCAAGAAGACCCTTTGCACAACAAAGTTTTACTGACCTTTGCAAAGCTAGATTTCAACATACTACAGAAACTGCACCAGAAGGAACTCAGTGACATATCAAGGTAAGTGAAATGATTTCAGGCCATTTTTTTAAGCATTTTTAAGCTTGACAATATATGATGGGTTCTTCTTCATATATAATGTCATTTAGATGGTGGAAGAATCTAGACTTTTCGCATAAGCTGCCTTTCGCTAGAGACAGAGTGGTGGAGTGCTATTTCTGGACATTGGGAGTGTATTTTGAACCAGAGTATATCTTGGCTAGAAGAATATTAACCAAAGTGACTGCCATGACTTCCATTATCGATGACATCTATGATGTTTATGGTACAATTGAAGAGCTCGAGGTTTTTACCTCAGCAATTGAGAGGTAATAATTATTAATTATTACATCAGAAATCAATATATCCATTACAATTTGTTAGAACAATTAGTATCTAATGTTTGAGTAATTTTTAATTTGTTTTTTCAGGTGGGATATCAGTGCCATAGATCAACTTCCTGAGTATATGAAATGTTGTTATGAGGCCCTGCTTGATGTTTACAGTGAAAATGAAAATGATATTGCCCGTGAAGGAAAACTATACCGCCTTGATTATGCAAAAGAAGCAGTGAGTTTCCATCAATATTCAATCGTTTAATTAATTTCAGTATACCAAATAATGATTTTGATTTTAATTTGGTTTATATAATTATTAGATGAAGGATGTAGTTAGAAACTACTTCTGGGAAGCGAAATGGTGTCACGAACAACATGTACCAACAATGGAGGAATACATGCCTGTTGCATTAGCTACATCTGGCTACAAAATGTTGGCCACCACTTCTTTTGTAGGAATGGGAGATATCGTAACCAAACAAGCCTTTGAGTGGTTGTTCACCGACCCCAACAAGATGGTTCAAGCTTCCACACTTATTAGTAGACTCATGGATGACATGGTTTCTCACAAGGTACTATTTTTTTTTTTTTTTTTTAATATACCACCTACTATGTCGACTTAAACTTGAACTATTATTTGGTTGAATGAGTGACTTCACCACTAAACCACATTGAGTGGTGGTTACTACACTTTTATTTTTGACATATAAGTTTTATATATGCAGTTTGAGCAAAAGAGAGGGCATGTGGCTTCCAGTGTTGAATGTTTCATGAATCAGCATGGGGCAACAGAGGAGGAAACCTGTAACGAATTTCGGAAACAAGTTATAAGCGCTTGGAAGGATATAAACGAGGAGTGCCTCCTCCCAACTGTGGTGCCAATGCCTCTCCTTACCCGAATTCTCAATCTTGCTCGCGTTATGGATGTCATCTACAAGGATGAAGATGGCTACACACATGCTGGAGTAATTCTCAAGGATTTTGTTGCTTCTCTTCTCGTCAATCCTGTGCTACTATGAGCATTAATTCTACGGAGAAGTACTGGATTGAATAATTGCTACCTGTCTTTTATACAAAAGCAAGCATAGGTTCCATTAATGCTACATTTAAGTTTGTGTGTTGAAGGTTTATTAAATAAAATAAAATAAAGGCCTGTGTTTCTCTTCAATTAGTATGGCAATAAAATAAAATAAATACCTTTTGATACCAAAATTTCACCCTATGGAACTGCAACTTATAATCTATTGTTCACTTTGACTTATTGAGTCTTATGGTTCCCTAAAAGGGGTCTCGTAGTTGTAGAGTTAGGGCTAGCCTTTTATTTTATACACGGACGTACTAGTCTTGAATTCAATCAATGTGGAAGAAAACCCCTAACAACATAACTAAACATGAATTTTTTCCTAGTTTTCTTGATATTTTTTTAGTATACCACATACGGGTATAACGACTCGAACCTGAGATATTGTCGAGCTAAATAAGTGTTCTCTGCAGCCAAACCACATAACTAAACCTGAGACATGAAAAATTCATTTCACCCGTAGCTAGACAATTACAAAACAACCCCTTTGGCTTGACTTGGCCGGCCCAACGTGAAATCACTTTTCCTCTCTCTTCCTCTATGTTCTTTCTCCCTTACCCCAACAGTGATAGGGCTAGATTTTCATATGGGGGAAATTTGGTTATTTCATATTACAAAACATGAATACTAATGTATGTGGCCACAAACAAAATTCAAAAAATTTATAGGACTATTTTTAGGAATTTCCCCCATAAAAGGTATCGTCTCTTTCAGTGAAAAGACTCTCTGCCTCTCTCCATGTGCTGTGTATAAAACAAGGGTACACATGCATGCACTGTCACCAATAATTAATGGTATTTGTTATTCCTCATGATTATTCTCAACGTCTAAGGCCATTGGAGTACTAGGGAACGATGGCCACTCAAAAAGTATTGTTATCAAATAACTCTCTAAAACCAGAAGATCTTCAGCAGATCCAAGAACTCTCTCCTCCACAATCAAATGTATAAAGTTTTGAAATAGTTATATATATATTGAGGATAACCGAAATAATAAAATAAAAATAAATAAATAAATAAATAACCACTATAATTTTAAATATACAAAAACATAGTCTTACGATAATTTTTTTTTATCGACCATATGAGATAATTAAAGGAGCATAAATTAGGTATCGAATAATCTTGCTAACGATTAAGGTCTTGCATTAGTATATAAACTTTTAATTTCGTGGCTTGCTGGTAAAGGTCAAATAGCGTTTATTCAGCCTGATAATATTCTAAGTTTGAATCGACATACCACACCACATATGATATTTATATTCATCAAGCTCTAACCCTCGTTAGGATCTTAATATATTATTTTTGCATGTAACTTGATTATCAATAGCTTTAAAATATTGTAATCACAAATGAAAAATTATGCCGTTTGCATTCCACCACTTTAAGTCTTAAAGATTAAATTAAGTGTATTTTATTGCTTCTTTTTTTTTTCAACTTATATCTTAAATTAAGTTAAAAATAAATTATATTTTTTGATTGGTTATTATGATATATATATATTACACTTTACAATATGATACAAGTAGTGTTTCTAATTTTATCGTAATAACGTTTTCAATATTTGTTACCAAACAAGTGTGGGCTGCAATCCGAGTTTCAGAAGTTTCGTTGCTCAGGCCAACGTTGTTGATATACCCCTTCAAGGCATGAATTTCACTTGGACCAACAGTAGAGAGTCTCAAGCCTGGGCTAGGTTGGACCGTTTTCTCATCTCCCCTGAGTTGTTGCGGTGGTTTCCTAATCTGGTCCAGCAAGGGCTGCTGAGAGGTCTCTCCGATCATAATCCGGTTTTGTTGAGCGAAGGGAATTGGGAGTGGGGGCCTAGTCCCTTTCGGTTTCTGAATTGGTGGCTAGAAGATAAAGAGCTGATGGAGGAAGCTAGGAAAGGCTGGTCGGATTGCAAGGTTTCTGGTACCAAAGGTTTTGTGTTATTCTCCAAAGCCAGAGCGTCTAAGGTGTCTCTAAAAAATTGGTTAAGTTCTCCCAAGTTTAAGGTGCACCAGTCGAAGGAGATGTTTGAGAAGTTGGGGGAGGTGGACGGCAAGGCTGCCATACAAGGATGGACTGATTCGCTCCGAAAAGAGAGGATTTTCTTGTTAGAGGAGATGTGGAAAAGGTTGAGGAGAGAAGAGCAAGGGTGGCATCAAAAATCTAGAATCAATTGGCTTTTAGAAGGTGATAGGAACACTAAATTCTTTCATAGTGTGGCCAACGGGAGAAGAGCTCGGAATAAGATTGTAGAGGTGTCCTTAGAGGGAAGGTTAGTGACAGAACCGAGTTTGATTAGCATAGGAGTGTTTGATTTTTTCAAAGGCCACTTTAAAAAGGTTTCTTGGGAGAGACCTTGTTTGAGGAACATTGGGTTTAACCTTTTATCGGAAGAGGAAAGCAACTCTCTTGAAGTCAAGTTTAGTGTAGAGGAGGTCAAGTTGGCTTTATCTAATTGTGAGGGGAACAAAGCACCCGGTCCGGATGGTTTTAACTTGAGTTTTATTAAAACTCATTGGGATGTTATTGAAGGGGATTTTATGAATTTCATCAATGAGTTCCATAATGATAGCTCTATTGTGAAAGAGATCAACCGAGCCTTTATTACTTTGATCCCGAAGGTAGTGAAACCGGGTTGTTTGAGGGATTTCAGACCGATTTGCCTAGTTAGTTCTCTTTACAAAATTCTTGCAAAAGTGTTGGCTAACAGGTTAAGGAAGATCATGGGTTCAGTTATAGGTGAAACTCAAATGGCATTTGTAGATAATAGGCAGATTTCAGACAGTTTTGTCATTGCGGAAGAAATTATTAATAAATGGAAACATGACAAGGAAGGGGGTTTACTTGTCAAATTAGATTTTGAAAAAGCCTATGACAGTGTGGATCACGGTTTTTTGGATGCCATGATGAAGTGTATGGGTTTTGGATGGAAATGGAGGGGTTGGATTACGAGTTGTGTTACGTCTCCGTTGCTTTCTGTTCTTGTTAATGGGAAACCGACGCCGCAATTCGGGATGGAGAGGGGTTTGAGACAGGGTGATCCCTTATCGCCTTTTCTTTTCAACATTGTGGTTGAAGGTCTTAATGGCTTGTTCAAGAAAGCTTTGGAGAAGGACCTTATTTGTGGGGAGAGTTTTGGTGGGAATCGGGTTCATGTGACGCATCTCCAGTTTGCAGACGATACTATTCTTTTCTTAAGGCCCAAGATCGAGGTTATCCTTAACGCGAGAAGGATCCTTCGTTGTTTCGAGTTAGTTTCGGGGCTCAAGATTAATTTTCATAAGTCTTGTGCGGTTAGAGTGGGCATTGGTAGGGCTAGGGAATCGGCTTATTGGGCAGCCATTTTTAAGTGTAAGGAGGCTTCTTTTCCTATCACCTACCTTGGGTTCCCTTTGGGAGGTAGACCGGGGGCAAAAAATTTTTGGGATCCTTTGATTGTTAAAATCGAAAACCGTCTTTCTACTTGGAAAAGAAAATTGCTTTCTAGAGGAGGGAGACTTGTGCTCTTAAAGTCGGTGCTTTGCAGTATTCCTACGTATTTTTTGTCGGTGTTTAAAATCTCGGTGGGGGTCGCGAATTTAATAGAGAAGATGCAAAGGAATTTTTTGTGGGGTGATGGGGTGTGTAAGAAAAAGACCCATGCTGTCCGGTGGGAGGATGTGTGCTTGAGCAAAGGTAAGGGTGGGCTGGGGATAGGGAGAATCCTGGATAAAAACAAAGCAATGCTTGCTAAGTGGCTGTGGAGATTTGGGAGAGAAGAAAAGGCTTTGTGGAGAAGGGTTATTTGCTCTAGATACAAAATTTCAGACTCTGCCTTGTTTTGGAAGAATCAAGCCAAGACAGGGGACTCCCCTTTTGTTAAGTCAGTGAGCAGTTTATTGAATCCTGGGTCTCTTACGGAGAAAATCATTAAAGATGGCTTCAAGACGATTGTAGGAGATGGTAGAAGAGCTGCTCTGTGGACAGATATTTCTATTGAGGATAAACCTTTGAAAGTGGCTTTCCCTAGATGTTTTGTGCTAGCTGCTAAGAAGGATGGTGTGATAATGGATTATGGCAGTTGGGATGGAGACACTTGGAAGTGGAATATCGAGTTTAGAAGACTGCTCTTTGACTGGGAAAAGGATCAAGAGAAGTGTCTTTTAAAGTTCCTGGATTGCACCCCTGTGCGTAGAGGTTTCTCGGATAATATCGCTTGGACTCCCAACTCTTCTGGTCTCTTTTCTGTGGCTTCTTTCCGCAAATCTTTGGAAGCTTCCTCGGTTCATAGCAGGCAGATTCCGAGCATTCTTTGGAAAGGAATAAGTCCTCAGAAAGTGGAAATTCTAGTTTGGCAGTTGTGGAGAGGTAAAGTTCTTGTCAAGGAAGTCCTTCAGAGGCATGGGATGAATTTTAGTTTGGGTGATCAATGCCTGTTCTGCAGCAAGGAGGTAGAAACAGTGGATCATCTGTTCCTCCATTGCAATTGTTCGGCGGCGCTTTGGAGGAAAGGTATGTCTTGGTGGGGGGTGGTTTTTTGTGTGAATAATAGTGTGAAGGAGTGGGTCGAAGGTTGGCTGGGGCTCTGCCTGATGGTCAAGTTTGAGAGAGCTTGGTGCTCTCTGCTGTATGCCACGGTTTGGACCATTTGGCAGTTTAGAAACCTGCTTGTTTTCGAAGGGAAAGATCCAAATATAGAGCATGCTGCTGATATGGTGAAGTTTCGTATAGCGTGGTGGTTCAAACATCTCAGTAGGGGTTCTAATGATTCGGTGGATGCTTTGTATCGCAACGTTGACAGCCTCTGTGTGGACCATAAGAGGATTAAAAGCAAGAGGGTAGCTGATTGGATTCCGCCAAGCCTTGACACTCTGAAGTTTAATGTTGATGGTTCTTCTAGAGGGAAACCTGGTCCTGCCGGTATAGGGGGTGTCTTGAGGGACTCCAATGGCAAGGTGATTTGCCTTTTTTCGGTTTTTGTTGGTATTTTTGATTCTAATGTTGCGGAACTTCTTGCCATCAAGAAAGCTGTCGAATTATGTGTTTCGAATCCCTTTCTTCGCAATCGTGACATCTTGGTGGTGAGTGATTCTAAAGTGGCGGTCTCTTGGGTGAACTCGAAGGATTACGGGAATGCCGATCACGTTAATACGATTTATGATATTCGGAGTATGTTAATGGTCAGAGGCGATATTCAAGTGGTTTTTGATTCCAGAATTTTCAATGCTTTTGCGGATAGCTTGGCAAAAATGGGCTCGAAAAACAGAGGGGATTCTCTGGTTTGGACCGAGGGCTGATCTTCTTGCTTTGTCTTTTTGTTTTTCTTGCTGTTTTGGGGGCTGTGGTTGCTCTTCTGGCTGTCTTGTTTGGGTTGTGTTTGTTTTCCTTTGGCCTGTTTTGTTTTTGGTTGGTTTTGGGTGCCTGTGGCGTTTTTGTGGTCTCGTTGTTTGTTTTGCCTTTTGGCTGGCTTTTGCCTCAATATTATTGCCTTTTCAAAAAAAAAAAAAATATTTGTTACCAAACATATTTTCTTATCGTTAAATACAGAATTCAATTTCTGATTTTCAATTAGAATTGCGCATGCATAAAACAGAAAATGAAAAATGAAAATGTTAAATACCTTAACGATTAAGACTAATTGATTACTTAAGACTATTAAAATATAAGTTAAAAAATAAAAAAATAAAAACAGAATTTAAGTTTCCTTTCTCTTGTTAGGATTCCTGATTAATTAGTGAACACATCCATCATTAATATGTAAATCAATTCTGATTGATTTACATATATATTTAAACATGTTAAATATTAAAACCTAACAGTATTTCAGGGCTGGCATGTGCTAATTATATGCACAGGAACTTAGTTTTGCTCAAAAATGTAAATCAACTCTAGAACCGTCTGGGATCACACTCCAATCAATAGCCACATATTTCCTCATCTGATCCATTGCTACATATTTTCATGATGTGAACATATATTTCTTGTAATCTAGGTCTAATTTTGTGCTTTTTTTTAACCCTCATGTGTCATGTCCTATTCATATATCTTAGTATGTACTAGGTAGATTCCTAGTTAATTTGAACTTGAAAAAGGCTTCTTTTCTTGTACAGTTTGGTCCCAGTTATTTAATATATTCACTCAAACTTTATCAAATTTGATGTGGCTGTTAGAGGCTCAAGATTGCCCTGGAAAATGATTGGACTAGATTGTATTATACAGTATTGAAATAATTTAAATAATAATATTGATGTTTGGTCTTAGACCGTATTAAATCATATAAAGTGTTCGATCGAGTCTTCTAAGAGGCCGTGCGTACATTGACCTTCTTCTTTGTTTATGGAGGACTACAATGACGGCCACCTGAAAAGTAGGAGACCAACCTCCTACTTTTATGAGTCACAGAATTATCAATGGAGTTTCTCTTACATTACTTTTCATTTTATCAAACACTTATTGCTTTAGATCAAATACCTTCATAATCTTTCAAAAAGAGGGGTATTTTGATTACCGCATAACCAAAGTTGATAAAAACAATAAAATTATAGGCCTTTCTACCACGAAAGCTACCATAAAATTATCTTTGTGTTTCCCATCCAGCGTTAGCAACTGGTAAAGGGGTCATTGTCAACGACTCCAAATCAGCGGTCTCTTGAACAAATAATAAGGACGGCTTTGGCAGTTTCAAGCATATTAATCTCATTCAAGACATCAAGGAAATCATGTTTCAGTATCTTAATTTTAAGGTCATCTTCATCCCTTGGGCGTCTGATTCCTATAATGATAACCTGGCGAAGTTGGCCTCCAATGGCAATGGCAATGGCAACGGAATCATTTGGAGCATGGCTTGAGTTTAGTGGTCCCTGTTGCGGGCTCTGATTTTATTAGGGTGCCCTGTTTCTGGTCCTCTGTTTTTGATCTGTCTTTTCCTGTGTTGTTTTGGGAGGTCCTCCTCTGTTTTCTTGGCCTCCTTGGCTGTTGTTGTTTGTAGCTGGGGGTCTTGTTTTTGGTTCTTTTCACGCTCCCTGTTTCGTTTCTGGCTGTGTTCTGCCTCTTGGCTCTTCTAATAAAGTTGCTTTTCAAAAAAAAAAAAAAAAAAAAACAATAAAATTATGGAGATGGATGAATTTAGAATCGAAAATAATTTTAAGGCCAAAAACAACGATCCGAATGCTAACTGTAGTAAATGGAGCTTATAGTTATGGTTATTTGTTAATGGTGTTAGTTTGGTGCATGTATTACATTATATTAGGGGTTTAAAATACATTAGAATGATACAATATAACGTTTGACTTGTTTTGCACTAGTATTAACAAATACATTTTAATTGATTTAATTTACTTAATTAATTTAATTTTTTTTTTTGAAATGAAACATTCATTCAAGCGGAAAGGACTACAACTGAGATGGACGATCATCCAGAACAATCGGAGCTATACAAGATGGGGGCAGGGACGGACCATCGTGGAGGCCAGCAAGGGCCATGGCCCCTCCAAGATTTTGAATTTTTTTTTAAAGTTATTATTTTATTATTAAAAAAGAATGAGGATCATCTCCTCACCTCACCTCACCTCATCCTCACCTCATTTAATCTTGTGACACATAAGCATTGCAATTAATAAATGGTTAAGATGTGATTGACACTTTATTAACAACCAATCACATGCTTTAAAAAGGTGAGGAAAAGGTGAGGATGAGGTGAGGTGAGGAGAGGATCCTGGTCCATTAAAAAAACAATAGTACTAGTCTATATTCACACTTCATGTGGGCCCCAAGGTTTTGAAAAAAAAGAAGTTATTATTTTATTATTAAAAATACAAAAGTACTAGTCTATATTCTATGCACACTTCACGTGGGCTCCAGTCACTTTTATAATAAAAAAATTATAACAATATTAAATATTAATTCAAGTTCTCACATCTCACGTTTCCGTAAACACAGTTTTATTGAACCAAAAGTCTACCTCCAATATCTATCTTGGTCTAAAATCCACTCCCAATTTTTGTTGTTACTTTTTTCTAGTATCTTCTAAAGAGTTTGAGGGAAAATTATGAAAATGACTATATCTCATTGATATGATTTTCCAGTATATATACAAGATAATGAGTGAATATACAAGGAAAGAAATGAATGAGCATTATTACAGAGATTTGAATACACAAAGAATTCCTGTAATTGTGGTGATGCAACGGCTATGAGGTATTAGAGGCATGGTTGTTGGGGAGATGATTTTCTTTCCTAATATGCCCTTGCAAGATGGAATTTCCTTCTGAAAGGCCAATCTTGGAGCAAAAATCAATGAAGCGTGATTTGGGTAGTGACTTGGTTAGAATATCTGCAAGTTGGTCATGTGTTGAAACGTGAGCCACTTGAAGCTTTCCAGTTGATACTTGATCACAAACGAAGTGATAATCGATCGCAATATGTTTCATGCGCGAGTGAAAGACGGGGTTGGCGCAAAGGTAAGTGGCACCCAAGTTGTCACAGAGAAGCCGAGGCTTGTTGGGAAGAGAGAGGCCAAGTTCAGTGAGCAAGTTCTGTAGCCAAGATATCTCAGCAGCAGCGGATGCAACGGAGCGATACTCTGCTTCTGTGGAGGAACGTGCAACAGTTCGTTGCTTCTTTGAACACCATGATACCGGATTACCACCAAGGTAAATGATAAATGCAGAAACAGAGGTGTAGTCATCTCGATTTCCTGCCCAGTCAGCGTCGGAGTAGGCAACCAAATTTAAAACATTATTGCGTTGGAGATGAAGGCCATAATATATGGTATGCTTGAGATACCGTAATAGCCGCTTGGCTGCCGTCCAGTGAATATGAGAGGGAGCATGCATAAATTGAGCCAATTTGTTCACCGAGTAAGCAATGTCGGGACGCGTAAGAGAGAGGTATTGGAGAGCTCCTATTGCACTTCGATATTGGGTAGCATCAGTTGAGGGGCTGCCATCGTTTAGAACGAGCCTAGTTGAGGTGGACATGGGTGTACTAGAATCTTTTGCCCCTTCCATTTTGAACCGCTCAAGTAAATCTCTGACATATTTATGCTGGGATAGAAAGAAACCTTGGTGAGTTGGAGTGACTTCAACGCCGAGAAAGTAGTGGAGATCGCCAAGATCTTTGATGGAAATTTTTTGAGAAAGAGCCTTGATGAATCCAGTGATAAACTTGTGAGAATTACCTGTAACAAGGAGATCATCAACATAGACAAGAAAATAAGTTGTAATTGAGTGTTGTCGGTAAATAAATAATGATGTATCAGTTTTGGAGTTGGTGAATCCATAAGAAATAACAAATGATTTCAACTCTTGATACCATGCCCGTGGGGCTTGTTTGAGACCATAAAGGGCTTTGTGAAGCCGGCAAACATGTGAGGAACGAGATTGATCAATAAAGCCCGGAGGTTGAGCCATGTACACTTCCTCAGAGATTCGGCCATATAAAAAGGCATTATTCACGTCTAATTGATGGATCCGCCACCCATTATGGATAGCAATGGAAAGAACCAAGCGAATAGTTGTCGGTTTAACCACAGGGCTAAATGTTTCATGAAAGTCAACACCGGGACGTTGATGGAATCCCTTAGCAACAAGGCGAGCCTTGTACCGGTCAATGCTTCCATCGGCCTTACGTTTGATCCGAAAAACCCACTTACAACCCACCACATTCTGACCCGATTGGGACGGTACAAGGCTCCAAGTACCATTTCGTAGAAGAGCATTGAATTCATCATACATAGCATCTCGCCAACGAGAGTCTTTGAGAGCTTGAGAGGTACAAGTGGGTTCAAGAGAGTCGGGGATAGGATGCTTGGTGGTGAGATGAATTGTTTTGGGTTGAAAGATGTTATTTTTTGAGCGTGTTTGCATAGCATGTTGGTTGAGATTTGAAGGTGGTTGATGTATTTGAGGCACTTTGGTGAGAAGTTGTGAGTTGGATTGGGTTGACGTATCTCGCACTTGCATAGGAGACGGAATTGATGTGGTTGAATTTGCCAAATTAAGCTTCTCATGGAGCGGCACAATGGGGGCATTAGACTTGGTCATTGATGAGTTGGGGTATGAGGATATGTTGGAGGGAACACATGGAGTATTTTTTGGATACATTGAATGAGAAGTTGACTCAACAGATAAGGAAAGAGATTGATCTTGATTTGGTGTAGAAGATATAAGGTTGGCAGCTGGAGATTGCATGTGTATTAAACTAGGACTTGATGCAGATGAGGGAATATTGGCAAGATTTTGGGGTGGACTTGGTGCAGTTGAAACGTGAGAATCATGGGTAGAAGAGATATGCAATGATGACTCTTGATCATGAATTTTAAAAATATGAGCAAGATTGGAAAGAGATGATGAAGCCGTGGTCCACTTTGAAAAATTATTTGAGGAAAGATTTTCTTTATTTTGAAAAAATGAGGAAAAAGGAAATTGATCCTCAATAAATTCAACATGCCGAGAGATGAAAATTTTATTCCCATTTTGATCATAGCATTTATATGCATTATGAATGTTAGAATATCCAACAAAAGTGCAAGGTTTAGATCTTGATTCCAATTTGTGGCGAGTATAAGGGCGTAACCAAGGGTAACAGAGACACCCAAACACTCTTAATTTGGAATAATTTGGAGCCATATGAAAAAGACTTTCAAAAGGTGATTTAAAATTCAAAATTGGAGTGGGTAAACGATTAATCAAATAAACAGCAGCTTGAAAAGCATGTGACCAAAAGGAAAGAGGAAGTGAGGCTTTGTGTAGCAAAGAGAGTCCGGTTTCAACAATGTGTCGGTGGCGACGTTCAGCGGAAGCAATATGTTGTGGTGTGTAAGGTGGAGATACAAGGTGTTGAATTCCATGTGAGTCAACAATATTCTTCAAACCTTGGTATTCACCTCCACCATCAGAGTAAATTGTGACGATCGGAGTTTTAAAATATTTTTCCACCATAAGTTTAAATTTTTGAGAATAATGGGAAAACATCAGATTTCTTTGCCATTGGAAAAAGCCATGAATATTTTGTAAAATGGTCAACAAATAAAACATAAAAGGAAAATCCATCTATTGATTTTATGGGAGAAGCTCCCCATACATCAGTGTAAAGAAGATCTAATGGACCACGACTTTGAAGAGTAGAGACACCAAATGATTGTCTATGACTCTTGCTGCATAAACATGAATCACAAATGACATGAGATTTGAAAAAACTTGAGGACACTGGGAGAGTTTTATTGGACACTAGAAACTGGAGAATTTTTGTAGACGGGTGACCAAGTCTATTGTGCCAATCTTCAGGTGATGCCTTGAGACTAACACATGCATGTTTGGTAACCGAAGCCACACCCAATGTGGTAGGCCATTCGTACACGTTATTCCGTCTCCTTCCATGCGCAAGAGTTGCCCCTGTTGTTAAATCCTTCACAACAAAATGAGATGGAAAAAATTCAATAGATGTTTTATTTGAGTTGCAAAATTGCGAAACAGAAATCAAATTTTGTTGCATTGTGGGAACACAAAGAACATTAGATAAATTGAAAGTAGTAGAAGGAGAAGTGAGAGTAGAGGAGCCAGTATGTGTGATAGAGAGTCCTGTACCGTCGCCGATGACTATGTCATCGGGTCCTTCATATGGTTGGCGCAATGAAAGATTATTGAGATCAGTTGTGACGTGATGAGAAGCACCAGAGTCCATTAGCCAATTAGAGGGGGACCCGATACCAGTTGTTGTGTGATTGGCGGTTGGAGTGTTGCTATTGTCTCGCAGTAGGATTTTCTTTGCATGGTAACACTGACGAGCGGCATGTCCCCTTTTTTCACAAAATTGGCAAATGAGATCAGGATTCCTAGTCCCACTTGCATGGTTGGAATTTCCAGATCTGTTGTTAAAATTTTGCTCACTAGTTCTCTGAGAATAATTATTTCCTTGAGGACGAGTCTGATTGTGTCCTTTCCGGTTATTTCCATATTTGTTGTTGTTGAATCGAGTTGCATTGGCAGTAATGGCGGTTGTGGGGTGACTCTCTTCTCGTTTGAGAAATGACTCGTAATCAACAAGTTTGTCGTATAATTCCTCAAATGAGATGACTGAGTCACGAGCACGAATGGCTGCTGCAATTTCTTTGAAATCTGATCCGAGACCGTTGAGAGTGTGCATCACTAGATTGAGATCGTCGAGTGGGGCACCGGCAAGTGCAAGCTCGTCGGCAACGCTTTTGATGGAGCGGAGATAGTCAGCAACTGGACTTGAGCCCTGAGACATTTTCATTAGATTTTCTTTGAGTCCCATGATTCGAGTGCATGAGCGATTGGCGTACATGCTTTCAAGCTTAGACCACGCTTGTGCAGAGGTCTGTGCAGATGACACTAAAGGGACAATTGATGGATCAAGTGACCCAATGATTGCTAAAAATAGCAATTTATCTTGACGCATCCAGAAGGTAAATGCGGGATTGGGTATCTTTTTGTTATTTTCCTCAACAGTCGGTGATGGACACGGATTGGTACCATTAATATAGCCTAGAAGATCATAGCCATAAAGTACGGCATCAAATTGAGCTTTCCACGTCGGGTACATTGAGGGCTTCAACTTGAGTGGGAGTTGGTTTGAATTAACAGCCACAAGGTGATTGGGAAGAGTATGGGATTCAGACATGATTTGAACCAAAGGTCCAGTAAAAGTTGAAGTTGAGCTTTCGCTTGCCATTTGGGGGGAAGAAGAAAAAAAAAATGGATCTTTGTTTTAGACTCTTTGGAGCACAAAATGCTCTGATACCATAAAGAGTTTGAGGGAAAATTATGAAAATGACTATATCTCATTGATATGATTTTCCAGTATATATACAAGATAATGAGTGAATATACAAGGAAAGAAATGAATGAGCATTATTACAGAGATTTGAATACACAAAGAATTCCTGTAATTGTGGTGATGCAACGGCTATGAGGTATTAGAGGCATGGTTGTTGGGGAGATGATTTTCTTTCCTAATATCTTCTCCTATGCAAGGAAGTCGAAGATCAAATACACTCTCATGATATTTTTCTAAATAAGTATACTTTAACACTTTTTAGTTTAACCTATGTAGGAGAAAATGCTAATTTGATTGTTTATGCCATCATTATGCATACCGTAGAAAATTCGTTAAATACCCTGTGGCCCCTCCAACATTGAACTTCTAGTTCCGCCCCTGGATGGGGGGTCTCCTCCATCCAAAACAAAGCGTCAGTCAAAGAGAGACCAATTTTAGCAAGCCTATGAGCAGCCATATTGGCTTTCCTTGGAGCAAACACAACCCTACATTCAGGATGGCACTCCAAAATGAAAATAATGTCATTGATAATGGTACCAATATCAGAGAGAGGGGAGCTAGTTGAATTAATTAAATTAACCACCACTTGAGCATCAGATTTCATCGTACAGGGAAGTAGTCTCGACTCTTGGGCGAAGATGAAACCTCTAAAAATTGCAGTAGCCTCTGCAACATCTGGGGACAAAAAAGGCCTTGATAGGTTGAGAGCAAGATGCAAGGACATCACCCAAGCAATCTCGAATAATAATACCAATACCAACTTTGCCATGCAAAATATCCAGAGCAGCATCCAAGTTAGCTTTAAAAGAACCCACATCCGGGGGTCTCCATGAATTAGACACCAGGTGCCTCATCTCAGAAACAGAGGCAGCAGTCCCATTAGCTATCCAAAAATCTGCGAGAAAAGCCTCTGCCCATGGGACAACATTCTCGACCTGGACAACCTTAGAGTTATGCACAATGCTATTTCTTATGAACTAGACTCTCCATATGGTAACACAGATAAAGGCCATCTCATCAACTGTTAGAGCTGGTTCATACAGGCAACCATAAAATCCAAAAAGAAAATATCGTTAGCAACCTGGATATTCCTCAAGCAAGAGCACTTCGATCAGACAATTTTAAGCTTGGAGCAACACCACAAGGTATGCAGGGACGTTTCTGGCTCTTTTCAACACAAACCACAAAAATTATCCAGCGAGACACCTTGTTTGGCCAAGTTTGCATTGGTCGGTATCCAATCATGGCAAGCACGCCAAATCAGAATTTTCACCTTGGAAGGGTTTTTAATCCTCCAGAAATATTTCCACCTTGACTCAAGCGGATTGAGCCCAGGAGAACTTGGATTCGACAATAAAGAAACGCCCAGGTAATAACCACTCTTAACCGAGTACACTCCCATCTTATTAAACACATAGGCCTAGAAGGACATGGAATGCTAAGGATCATGGAAGCATACTCTGGCAGAAAAGACAAACGGATCAGGTCATCATTCCAAGCCCCATACGGGAGTTTAAGATCAACCACAGTAGATGATGCACCCAAACAGACATGAGAGACAACCTTGAAGGTCGAGAGCCTAGGAATCCATTTATCTGAATACACGTGAACAGAAGCATCGTCTCCAAACCGCCATCGAGAGCCTTTCTCAATTATTTCCCCCCTTAACAGAAAGCTCCTCCAAAGGAAGGAACTGGTAGAACCATAAGTGGCCTGCATCAAAGAAGAATTCGGGAAATAGCTCTGTTTAAGGACCCTGCCGCTAACAAATTCGGGTGGTAGATAATCCTCCAGCATTGTTTAGCCAAGAGGGCTTTGTTAAACAACCCTGAACCCCAAGCCGCCATTCTCTTTATTACGACATAGCTTGTGCCAAGCACCCCAATAAATCTTTCGGTTTTCACTGTCCGAACCCCACCAAAAGCGAGCACTAAGCCTATGCAGCTCATTAACCAACCCAATCGAAAGCCTAAAAATAGACATAGAATAAGTTGGGATGCTTTGAAAAAGGGCCTTGATAAGCACCTCATCCCCACCAGCCGAAAAAAGCTTATTTTGCCACCCTTTCAATCTGTTCCAGACCCTGTCCTTAATGGAAGAAATCAGCTCCTTTTTATTTCTTCCTACGAAGCTAGGAAACCCGAGATAGCATTCGTGGCAGCCAACTAACTGAACACCAATAATTCGAGTAAGGGCTCTCGCTCTTCTTCTTGAAACTCTTTTGCTCACACACAAAGCCAACTTGTTGAAGTTCACAACCTGGCCCGAAGCATTGACATATACCTCTAGAACCTGTTTAATGGCATATACGAAGAGGACCGATGGAGAATCTTACAAGGGGGACAGTGGAGGTTTGATAAAGCGGATGTTGGTATTGGAACAACCGACAGGAAAAAGAGATATACATGACATCATATTTAACAAGGTGGCCTTCTGGGTTCAAATCCATAGGGTTCCTCTCCTCTGCATGACGTCGAAGATTAGGCGAGTCTCAGGGGGTATGATTGGAGAAGACTAGATATGAAAAGCTAAAGCTATGAGAGCACTTTTTTTGTTGTGGAAGGTTGGACCATGTAGTCAGAGATTACAACATGTTAGCACGCCCGACACCCCACCCCACCCCCCCCCCCCCCCCCCCCCCCCCGGCGAAGGGTGGATGTATTACTAGATATGAAAATGTTTTCGTTGTGGAAGATTGGACCATGTAGTCAGAGATTGCAAAATGTTAGAACCCTCAAATGGTCCGGAGGATTTTAATGCACTGTATGGTCCTTGGTTGAAGGCTTCAAGTCTGATAAAATATGGGCATGGCCGTGGAGGTGGTCAGAGCTCTCGTGCAGATGGTCATTATAATTTATTTATTTTTCTTTGGGGTAGGGGGGGTCCCAAAATGATTAAGGTTAGGCAACTAGGGGCAAGATAGGGACGAAACAACTAGTTATCAGGGACACAGCAAAGGCAACAGCGATAGAAAGTCAAGCACCTGTGAAAGGGTCTGGGAATAGAGTTGGCAAAGATACGATCCACCATCGAAGAGATACAGATAATCAGGCATGAGAAAAACCAGGAGGTCAGGTCAAGGCGCGAAAGAATCTCGAGAAGGATTTGGCAAAAGAGGATTTGGTTTAGTTAAAAAGAGCGCAAAACCACCCAGCCACCAAGGGAGAGCAAAAAACGCCAAACACAGACAACAACCAAGCAAACACAAGGAAACACAGCAAACAAACAAAAAAACACACTTACAGCTCCAATTCACAAAATCTCCATCAGTCGAAGAAACCTTCTTAGCAAGCAAATCAGCAAAAGAGTTGGAGACTCTTGGATTGAACACAACCATAGTGTTAGCCATGTACCTAAGCTTGTTCCTAATGTCCAGAATAATATCCAAATGAGCAAGGTTGCCAGGACCATCTTCATTGATCCAATCCACGGCCACCTTAGAATTAATCACAATTGTCGTTTTTCTTCCCCTGATATCATCTCTAGAAAAGCAAAGATCACAAGCCTTTTGAATAGCACAAATTTCAGCCATGATCGCATTAGAATTACCCATGATAAAGGAGAAAAACAGAGGATTTTACCATTAGTGTCCCGTAAGACGCCCTCTATACCAGCCGGACCTAAAACCCCTCTAGCTGAACCGTCGATGTTGAACTTCAAGGAATCCATCTCCGACGAAATCCAGTCCCAAAGCTTGGAAACCTTCTCCTTTTTCTTATCAACGCAGCTAACTCTCAAATTAAGAAGGATGGTTGTTAATGGATCGACGGAGCCTTTCCCATGGTATTTAAACCACCAAACAACCCTAAATTTAACAATATCTAGACATTGATCAAAGCTCGAAACTTTGCCTTGGAAAACCAACAAGTTTCTAGCCTCCCAAATGGACCAAACTGAGGCAAAGAATAGAGTGCCCCAAACTCGGTCATACTTCAAAGACGAACACAGACCATGCTATCCACAAAACCACCCTTTCAAAGTAGCATTAGAGCAACTAAAAACCCCCCACCAATTCATTGCAGCTGACCAAATCTTTCATGACCAAGGACAAATGAGGAAGAGATGATCAATAGATTCAGAGTTGTTGTTGCAGAAGCCACAATCCAAACCAGAAGCACCTCCTTCACTGGGACCCTACCTCTTAGTAATTGCCAAGCAAACATCTCAATCTTGGGGGGGCAAATCCCATGCCAAATGAAGTTGTGAAACTCCTTTCTGTCAGCAACAGTTCTCTCTAGACACAAACTAAAAGATCCAGCAGAGAAAACCCCATTCGTGTCAAAGGACCAAAACATTGAGTCCGAAATATTTCTTCTCAAGACAATGCAATCGAAGAAGGTTTGAAAGCTTCTCCATTGGACAATCTCCCAGTCGAACAAACTTCTTCTAAGAGAGATTACCCACTCCCAACAATCATTAGACCATTTACCAAAATCCCTAACCAGACCATCTTTCTTAATAGCAAGCACAAATATTCTGGGGAAAGAAAGTTTTAACGGCACATTATCACAACAAATGTCATCACAAAACCTATCTCTACAACCATTCCCTAGAAAAACCTTCAAGCCATCTTTTAAGATTTTTCCAGAAGTGGAACTCCCATCACAAAGGCTGCCAACTACCTTAACAAAAGGAGATTTAGAAGATATACAATTCCTTCCCAGTTGAGGCTGCTCGTATGAAGGTGATATTTGGCACATAAGACCTTCTTCCAAAGAGAGTCCTTTTCAATCCCAAATCTCCAAATTCGTTTTGCTAAAAGACTATTATTTTTGTCGATGACACGACCGATTCCCAAACCTCCAAAAACCTTTCCTTGACACGGGGAGTCCCATCTAACCAGGTGCAACTTTTTCTTGCCCGTGTCATCTGATAAGTCCATTTATACGCTTTGCGTATCCCCTATTTTCCTCTGTTTTGATCTCGTTTTCCTTGCATTTACCATGTTTTAATGTTTAAATAATGTGTTTACATGTCTTTTTGTTATATGAGGAGTCTACGCGCGATAACAAAGATATTCCGGGTAAATCTAGGAATTTCGAGTCAAAAGAGCATTTTCCGGATTTCGTCAAAGTGTATCGCGTTAGACAAAAAGGTGTACTGCGTCTGAATAGTGAAAATCAACTTAGAGATTTCTGCCAACTTTCGTGGTTGGGGTCGACAAAGTGTACCGCGTTGCGTGCTGCGTTTTGGAAAGTGGAGGCGCTGGGAAGTTTCGTCGGACAAGAATGTCGAAGTGAATAGCAAGACGAATAGCGAAATGGAAAAGTGGGATCACTGGGAACTTTCGTGATTCGTTTGGTCGAAGCATATAGCGAGACGTATAGCGAGATGACAGCCACCACTTGATTTTCACCTTTTTGAGACCCACTCTTTGACCTACCTATATATATAACCTTACTCAATTTCTCTAAGTGTGTTTCATAATTTCTAGATCCAAAAATCACTCCTTTCACACCAATATCATTCTCTTCCATAATTTCAACACAAATTGACCAAATCCATAATTTCTTCACCACAATCCACCATAAATCCATAACCTCCACTACACAACCTTCTCTTCCACTCCATACCCATCATCAATCAACATCTTGGAGCAGAAATTGAAGCTTGGAAAGCCAAAGTCATTGGAGCCTAGCTTGCAAAGAAGAAGTTCTTCATTCTAGTTTATTTCTTGAAACTTCTTCTCTTAATCTTGTGTATTTGCTATGGTTTATTTCAATTTATTATCTCAAATGACTTGGATGTGTAATATGAGCTAAACACATATGCTAGAGTTATGATGATACCGAACCCTTAATCCTTTAGTAATGACTTGCCTAATTTCTCTTAAAATGCTTGTATGGTAATATGGATAGTTTGAGTTCTTAATGTTTTTGCTAGATTGATCATCTTGTAATTGTTATATTGGTGGTGTGAATGAACTTGTGAGGTGTCGCACTAAACGTACCAATCAAAATATCCACTGTATTTGACCGGAAAGTTGAGAGATCACTAGGCCGACGTATAGGGATCGTGTGTGTGTCCCACTGTGCTAGATTAGCCCAAATATATTCTGCATGTTTGGGTGCAATTTCTAATGCTCAAAAGAGATTTTTTTTTTTTTTTTTTTTTGAAGCTTAATGAAATCAGACAGAAGCAGCAGAGGATTCAAGACGAACAAGCTTAGCAATTGAAGAAGGCAGAGAATCCATCCACACCGAAGGACCATCCAAAGATAGAGCAACTTGGGCCAGATTGTGAGCAACCGAGTTAGCACCACGACGAACCGCTTCCGACGAAAGCAAGTTCACAGCAGGCCCCAACGCAATTGAATCATGAATAATAGTACCCATTTCCGAGCGCGGAATGATACGGCCAGCAAGGAGAGCAATGACACCAGCAGCATCTGACTCCAGAATCACCCCAGACAGCCCAATATCGAACGCAAGTTGAAGACCTTCAAGGCAGGCCTGAGCTTCCAGCATCTCCACCGAGGAACAACCCACAATGGGGGAGGACTTGGCTGCAACAGCAACGCCCCAATGATCCCGGATGATAACACCAACACCAGCTTTACCAGACCGCAGTTGAAAGGAAGCATCACAATTGATCTTAAAGCATCCCAAATCAGGGGCTTTCCAAGACGGCTGGAGGGAAAGAACCTCCTTGTGACAAGGCACATTAGCTTCCCGAAATTCAGAAGCAAAGCCATCAATCCACAACACCATGGAAGCAGCATCCCACCCCACAGCCCCATGAAACATGTTGTTCCTATTAGTCCAAATCCGCCAGCAACCAATGATAAAAAGGTGAAGCATCTCGCTGGAAACAGTCGAAAAAATGGAAAGAGCAATGTCAGAAAATTCAGAAGCAGAAATATTAGCCAAAATCTGATTCCCAAACAACCCACGCCAAACGTCCACGGCAAGACGACAAGACCATAACACATGGGAGATGGTTTCTCTAGAATCATGGCACACATGACAACAGTCAAGAACATCAATATGGCGCCGGGAAAGGTTATCACACGTTGGAAGCCACCCATTGAAAGCTTTCCAAAAGAAAATAAGGCATTTCTTCGGGACCTTGCTTTTCCAAAGAGCACGCCACCAACTAGAAAGCTGGAGGCTTGAGGATCCAGCCTTGTCCTTTAACTCTAAAGCCACCCTATAACCGCTTCGAACACTATAGAACCCTCTTTTGTCAAAATGCCAACAAAGCGAATCCTCACGGCTAGGAGAAAGCCTAGGCAGGCTTAAGATAAGCGCAGCATCATCCGGAAGGAACGAGTTACGGATAAGGTCCGAATTCCACTCCCCAGAAGGATGACACAAAACCGAAACAAGAGAATTCTTCGGCAAAACCTGAGGGGAAATGGGCTTAAAAGTCGAAGGTCTGGGGAGCCATCTATCCTGATAAATCCTCACAGTATTACCAGAACCAATGCACCACCGCGAACCCCTATTAATCACATCCCTACCCCAGAAAATACTCCTCCAAATAAACGAAGGCCGGCGACCCAGCCCAGCTTGAAGAAAAGAGGAATCAGAAAAGTATCTAGATTTCAGAACTCTAGCTGCAAGGGAGTCAGGTCTAGTAATAATTCGCCAGCATTGTTTAGCAAGCATAGCTCTATTAAAAGCACGAAAATCTCGGAACCCCAAACCACCATCCTCTTTGGGAGCACAAAGACGATCCCAAGAAGCCCAATGAATTTTAGATTGTCTGTCTGTCGATCCCCACCAGAAGCGAGCACACATCCTCGCAAGCTCCTTACAGAGAGACACAAGTAACTTAAAACAAGCCATCGAGTAAGTAGGAATGGCTTGAATAACTGCCTTCAACAGAACCTCTTTACCACCCACAGAAAATAACTTTTCCTTCCAAGACTGAAGCCTTTTCCAGACCCTATCTCTAATTGACTCAAAAGCCAGTTTCTTACTGCGACCAATAGCAACCGGGAGACCTAAATATTTTTCGTGGCACTCAACAATCCGAACGCCCAGAATGGAGGCCAACCTATGGCAGAGACTAGGATCAAGACCTGGATTGAAAGCAACGCAAGATTTATCAAGATTAATAGACTGACCTGAAGCAACTTCATATGCCTTCAAAAAATTCCTCAAAGAAACACAATCCTTAACTGTACTTCTGGTAAAAAATAAACTGTCATCTGCAAAAAATAAGTGAGATATAGGAGGACAGTCACTACCCACAGATAATCCACTAAGATGCCCGACTCGCTCCTTCTTAGCAATAAGAGAAGACAAACCCTCTGCACAAAGGAGAAAAAGGTACGGCGATAAAGGATCCCCCTGACGGAGCCCTCTCTGAGGGACAATAGGCCCCTGGGCTTCCCCATTAACCAACACCCAATAGCGAACAGAACTAATACAGCCGAGAACCTTCGCAATCCAGGCTTCATGGAATCCCAACCGGCCCATAATAGCAGCCAAAAAGCTCCATTCCACCCTGTCATAAGCTTTCGACATGTCAAGCTTCAAGGCCAACCCCCCCTTCTTCTTACACTTCATATGACGGAGCTTATGCACACATTCAAACCCTACAATGGCATTGTCAGTGATCAACCTCCCAGGGACAAAGGCACTTTGGAAAGGAGAGATCACATCATTAATAATCAAACGCAAACGATTTGTCAAAACTTTGGAAATAATCTTGTAGAGCACATTACATAAACTAATGGGACGAAAATCCGAAGGTCGTTCCGGACTCTTAATTTTAGGAATCAAAGCAATCAAAGTGTCGTTAACAGAATTAAGAGGCGTCCCATTATTCAAGAACTCAAGGCACACAAAACTAACCTCATGCCCGACGATGTGCCAATGCTTCTGGTAGAAAAAGGCAGGCATGCCATCCTTACCCGGAGCTTTCGACGGCGCCATATCATCCAACACAGCCTTGATATCCAGACCAGTAAAAGGCGCAAGCAAAACTTGATTCATTTCAGCTGAAATCTTACAATCCACACTATCCAAAATCGACTGGAAAGAGGCAAAATCAGGTTCTGAAGACTGAAAAATAGAAGAAAAATAATCAAGAATAATATTGCTTATCAAAACACCATCTTCCCTCCAAATACCACTTGAATCCCGCAGACCATGAATCACATTCCTAGAACGACGCTGAGAAGCTTTCATGTGAAAAAATCTGGTGTTACGGTCCCCCTCACACAGCCAAGAAACTCGCGACCTTTGCCGCCAATAGACTTCCTCACACTCAAGCAGACTATTCAGCTCAGCCTCAATATTATGCACAGCCGTGGGGCATGGCATATTTCTGCCATTCAGCTGAGCCTCCAGCTCGTTTTTAAGAACTTCAATCCGCTTCCTATTACCACCAAACTTATTTCGACTCCACCGAGATAAGTGGACAGCACATTTGTTAAGTTTATCTTGAATTGAAGTCAAACCAGTAGCACAACCTGTCTCATTCCACGAAGAAGAAACAACCTCCTCACACTCAGGAAATTTTGTCCACATCTCCTCCATGTGAAAGCGACGGTGCCTAGCCAGAAAATTAACTTGACCCCTTGAGTAACTACTGTCAAATTCTATTAACAACGGTCGATGATCGGAGCCCCAAAAGGGAAGATGCCGCACCGAATTCGTTGGAAACAAATCGCACCAACTAGGATTTCCCAAACCACGATCAAGCCTTTCAAAAATCGTATCATTACCGCCACGTCTATTCCACCAAGTGAAAGGAGAGCCTCTAAAACCAAGGTCTCTAAACTCACAAAAGTTCAAAGTATCACGGAAGGCTGACAAGAGAGAAAAAGCCTTTTCATTACCTCCTACCTTCTCCGAATTCAGAGATATCTCATTAAAATCCCCACAACACAACCACGGCAGTTCATACAGAGTAGAAAGACGACGCAAAAGTGTCCAAGAGTGATGCCTCTCCCCACTAATAGGCGAGCCGTAGAAACCGGTAAACCTCCAACACTTACCCGAAGAATCCACAACAATGGAGTCAATATGAGAGGTGGAAAAGGATTTAATCTGAACATCAATCCCCTCCTTCCAGAGCAACGCCAACCCCCCACTAAACCCCACCCGATCAACCCAAAAACCTCCATTCAGACCCAACTTACATCGCATCTTCTCCAAACCACTTGAAGACATCTTAGTTTCCATGAGAAAAACCACATCAGGCATATGATTACGCACGTACTGGTGCAAGGAGTTGAACGTCCTCGGGTTGCCCAATCCCCGGACGTTCCAGCTGAGGCAATTCATTGCTCCCGGCCGGCCTGACTAGCAGGACCCGCCGATACTGTAACATCATTGCTGTTAAGCAGAACAGGTGATGGAGTTTGATCCTCCTCAGACACCAAATTCAGACAGCACCCCTTAGTATCAACCTCAACCGAACCTACTTTAATGATCTCGTTTATCTCAGGGCCCGAATTCATTACCCAGCTCTCAACCTCCACATCAAACAACTTGTGTTTCTCCATCTCCAAACTCGGGCCCAATCGGTTATACCTGTTGGTCGACCCACCAGAAAGACCTCGAGATTTGGCTTTGGAGTCTTTCTTGCATGGGCTAGAATACACAACACCAAGCCTGGGCCTGCCCCGACGATTACTCTTTGGCCCTTTCGAATGCGAGCCCACAAATTTTCCATTCAGTGCCAAAACGTCAACGCAATTAGCTTCCTGATTTATCTCCAAGACTTGAGGATCAAGGTCCACTACCGGTTCCGAAACATTCTCCAATTCAATTTGGACCCGATCCTTGTCATGAATAATAAAATCTGCACTGATTTCTTGCAATTGTTTATTATTATTAACAATAATTGGCAAAGTGGAGACAGAAGACTTTCCTGAAGTTTCAGAAACAGCCGCCTTAGAAGGAATAACTGGCGCTGAATCAAAGGCAACAATATCTTCAGTTCCCGAAACTTTAGCTTTCCCTTTTTGTTTCGCAGAAAGATGCTGACCGCCACCGGAATCTGACACCGACGAACTGAGCTTTTCAGCCAAAGGGGAAGGAAGAACACCTTTAGGTTTCCAATGAGAAGTAGTTTTCTGTTCCGCTAACCCCTGCTTCACTCCCCCAGAGTCGTCCCCCTCACCACGCTGTCTCTTCCCTCTAGGTTCTTCACCCAAAGCAATGCCAGCCCTTATCCATGCTCCATATTTCAGGGACCTCCCATCATCCTCCGAAGGGCGTCGAGAGGGACATTCTCGAAGAGGATGTCCCAAAATTCCACAATGAAAGCACAATTCCTGTAACCTTTCATAGCGGACAATAATTGTAGCCATCTCATCCGAGTCTTCCACACCTACCTTAAGAGCTCGTTTAAGTGGCTGGGAAATATCAATATTCACACGGATGCGAAGGAACTTGTCCAGGCAATCCCCCGAATATCCTAAGTCAATTTCCTCCACCCTACCAAGCATTCTACCAAGAACCAACCTAACCTCCTGGTTCATACAGAGTAAAGGAAGATTGTGAAGTTGAACCCAGAAAGAAACCCTGCAGAACTCCAAATCTTGGAATTTGCCCATCCCTTTAGGTTCTTCCAAGGCTATGATACTATCATTGAAACACCATGGGCCACCCGAAAGTACCCTTCTCTTATCTTCAGGATTCCTAAAACGAAAAACGAACATATTACGTCCCATAGCATTAATCTCAAAAGGTTCGCTCGTTCTCCACAGTTTAGGGATCCAAGAGATAAAGGCCTCCCTATTGATCGGTTTCGTCGTAAGAATCTTCCCCACCAGGGAGTGCGCAACTTTCCGATCACTAGTCCTCTTAACCTCTCCTTTGATCTTAGTTTCCGGGATGTCATCATCTCCCGACAGCGACAAGGCTTCACACAGTTTAGAAAGATCATTAAACTCCATGAACATCTATGGAGGCAAGACCCCACACCAACCACTCCTTCAAGTCGAGAGAAGACAAGAAAGAGACTCTACACGTAAAAAAAAAATAAAAAAAAAATATAAAATAAAAAAAAGTCTCTTACATCACACGATTGTTTCACCAAAAAATATGCTCAAAAGAGATTAGGAGTTAGTTAAAGGGGGCACGAACCTATAATGTATGCTTGCATAATTTGAGAGATTAGGCGGATCGAGTTCTTAATTAGAAGGGTGCGGTGGATTCTAAATTCTAGCATTATTTCATCGAATTACAAATATCATTATCTTGTGTGATTTACTTAATTTGCTTAATACATGTTTAGAATTTGCTTTAGATTAATTTAGCGATAAGTTTGGAAATCATTAATTCGAATTATGTAAATAGTACGCTTGCCAACGAATGCCAGTAATCGTATAATCCCTTAGTCTCTGTGGGACGATACCTTACTCTATCATTGCACTATATTTTGACCTCGTACTATTGCGAGTGTGACGATTTGTAGCGATCAATTTTTGGCGCCGCTGCTGGGAATTTAGCTGATATTTGATATTGGAATTAGTTGGATTTTACTACTTTAAACCTTTTTACTTTCGTGTGTTATTAATTTCTTAGCAAGCGTGTTGCTTTTGTATGCACCAACGTACAAGGAGTAACAATCTACATGTATTGGACTTCGATCCAGACATTGAAGTAACAGCTAGGAGTAATCGTCGGAACCGTAGGCAGGCTAGAAACATGGCCAATCCAGTTCCAAACCCAGTTCTAGTACCGATACAAATACCAATTCAAGGTGAAGCTAATGTGGAAGTTGAGAGAACTCTACATGACTACCTTATGCCGAGAGTTGATCAAAATATTTCCTCAATTCGAAGACCCACAATTGCAGCGAACAATTTTGAAATCAAGCTAGCGCTAATTTCTATGATTGTTGCCACGGTTCAATTCAATGGACTTCCATCTGAGGATCCAAATAGGCACCTTCAAAGCTTTAATGAAGTGTGTGACACCTTTCGGTATAATTAAATGCCAGAGGACTTCATCAAATTAAAGTTGTTCCCGTTCTCGTTGAGGAATGATGCGAGAGAATGGCTGCAAGAACATGACCCGGATACGTTCATTTCCTTTGAGCAGCTGGCTCAAGCATTCCTAAACAAGTACTTTCCACCAGGGAAAGCAGCCCGCCTTCGTAATGAGATTACGTCCTTCTCTCAGTTTGACCAAGAGAGTCTCTACGAAGCGTGGGAACGGTTCAAGGATCTCATTAGGAGATGCCCCGACAATGGACTAGCGAAGTGGCAAACGTTGCATGCATTTTATCAGGGGATCACCATTTTGACTAGAAATTTGATTGATGCGGCTGCAAGAGGTTCACTAATGAGCAAGACTTTAGATGCAGCTCATGATCTAATAGAAGCAATGGCCATCAACAATAGCCATTGGGAAAATGAGCGACAACTCCAGAAGAAGAAGCCTGGTATGATTGAGGTAGATGAGCTCACCGGTGTGAAAGCTCAACTTGCTATGCTCACTAATGAAATGAAGATTTGGTTTGAAACATACATGACTTGTTGGATACGTATTGCAGGTTTTTGTGGATGAAGTGATGGAGCTAGATGAGTTCAATTATCTTAAAAACGCCATAGTTGGGTTTCCATTAATCTCAGTTTTTTCAACAGAACAAAGGAAGAGATTGACAGTAGCAGTTGAGCATGTTGCCAGTCCTTCAATAATTTTCATGGATCAACCAACTTCAGGGATTGATGCAAAAGCAGTAGCCATTATTATGAGGACTGTAAGGAACACAGTGAACACCGGAAGAACAGTTGTCTGCATAATTCATAAGCCTAGTATAGATATCTTTGAAGCCTTCAATGAGTTGCTGTTGATGAAGAGAGGTGGACAAGTGATCTACTCATGATCTTTAGGCAAGAATTCCTATAAAGTTGTTGAATACTTTGAGGTGCATCACTTTTCCTTCACTATCTTCTCTTACTATTTGGATAGAATGAAAATGCAGTCTCTAAATCGAACCATTCTTGAAATATTGCAGGCTATTCCAGGAGTTGCCAAAATTAGAGAAAAACAAAATCCAGCAGCATGGATGCTAGAAGCAAGCTCAGAGGCACCTGAAGTTCAACTTGGAATTGACTGAGCACTTTCAATCATCATCCTCGTATCAGTACGTGTAGTAATAATAAGCTATCAAATCAGAACCATCTTGTTTTAGTCTTTGATACAATATATGTGGCCTTTGTGCACAGGCAAACTGAGGCTCTAGTGAACCACCAGAAGGGGCAACAGATCTCTATTTTTCTACTCAATACTCTCAATCCACATGGGAGCAATTCAAGTCCTGCCTCTGGAAGTAATGGTGGACCTACCAGAGAAGTCCTGATTACAACCTTGTTCAGTTCTGCTTCACCTTCGTAGCTGCTCTTGTTCTTGGCACAATTTTCTGGCAAGTTGGCACTAAAAAGTCAGTATACATGACTACTCCACAGCTTGATTCCCTAAACAAGCAAAATTATAGCACTATACCAACTTTAACTCAATTTCTATATGCAGGGACCATGATAATTGGAGCCATGTATGTTGCTGTTCTATTTGTAGGAATCAACAATTGCTGGACTATACATCCTGTTGTAGCGGTCGAATGAACAGTCTTTTATTGTGAAAGATCTGTTGGAATGTACTCAACTTTACCATATGCCTTAGCACAGGTCAGGAGAAAATACTTTACTAACAAAAATATTATACTAATAATCTAGAAATGGCACAAAATTGAAACTCTTGATGAAGTTTTAACGATTGTCTATGGTAGGTGATTGTTGAAATAGAGTACTCTCTCATCGTGTATTCAATGGTGAGCTTTGAATGGGCACTATCAAAAAAAGTTCATCTAGTCCATCATATTTTTCACCTTTCTCTACTTCACATACTATGGCATGATATGATTGTTTCCATCACACCAAATCAGCAAGCAACAGCCATCTTTGCATCAGCATTTTATGCACTTTCACCCTCTTCTCCGGTTTTTTCATCCCAAAACCAGTAAGTTCATCTCCATTGAAATCATATAATTTTGAACAAAGTCAACATGATTTATCTTACTCACTTAATACATTCTTCTATTTTACAATCCGTAGAGAATTCCAAAGTGGTGGACATGGTACTACTACATTTGCCCTGTGGCATGGACAGGAATTTAATGGGGCCTGTTAGTGCATGTAATTTGCTCAGCAGCTTATCTGCTTAAAGACACCTGAACCTGCCGACAGAAACTGAATCACAAGACATTTAGAAGCTCAGCTGTGTACTTCAGCCAGCTCAACATTACCTGGATTCTGGAGTGACTGAGTGAGGTTTGGAGTCAATACTGCACTGGCTCAAGCTCAAGCCTCGTCAAAGCAAGAGCTCATCGGCTCAGCTTTTACAAGGAACTGTGAACCCTGCTTGAGCAATCCGTGCCAGGAGATGCTTACACTTCCTTGGCTGATCAAAACTGCTGGATAGAGTCAGAAATCAAGTTGAAGTTAGTTAGAAGGATTCCAGTATACATGTATGGCCTCTTGTAAGTCAATTATTCAATGAAGAAGTAAATTTCCCATACCACCATTTCTCTTTAAATTTGTGGACTGAAGTGTTGCCTGCATTAATAAAAAAGAAAATTGAATTTCAGTGAATATCTATACAAAACACTTGTTCAAATGAAAATATAACAACTACCCTTCAAGAAAAAAAAAGTCAGATCACCATTGGAACGTTATCTAGAATTTCACTAGGTCCAAATTGAATGTCTATCCCATTTCATAAGAAATTTTGCCTATTTCATTCCTTTTGTTCTACATTATCCACAAACAGTAAAAACTAAATTTCTCAACTGTTTCGATTTGTGCATGAGATGAGCGAAAGATGGAGCATTGCCTGTAGCAGAAATTGAAGGTTGTCTCACTTGTCTGAGTAAGAAACTTCACCTAAACAAAATCACACTGCGAAGAGGAATAAGAAACTTCACTGATATACAAAAAGATTGATGTTGATATTTTTGTTAAATTAAAAATTATAAAACTCTAAATCGAATTTCAGCACTAGCAGAAATCGAATCCGTAACTCTCAAATAGTTCGAATTTCAATCAACCAAAAAATTGAAAAGAACTCACCTTCTATGACCAAATCGCAAATTCAATTGTTCTTCAAGATCAAACAATTCCGCTGTTTCTAAGCTCGACTTCTCAAGACTCGTTTTTAGCGACAAAAGAAGGAACATCAGAGCCGAATTGATCAGATCCATGATAATGGAGTCAGAGAACCGGTTGAGCGTGAGCCAGTCCAGAAAGCAGAAGCGGTTTTTTGTTTGAACCGCGAAAGAGAAAGCAGAAAAACTAAAAAATTAAAATTAAAATTTTAACTCGTAAAAAATTGGGCTTTATAAATTTTTTAGAAGGGAGCTCACAGTCTGGGCTTTTAAATTGGGCTTTTAAGATTATTTAACGATTTCCATTTTTACATGTTATTAAGGGCATATTTTTGTGTAGTGATAATGGAGTGGTGGTGTAATGTTTTCTATTAAAGAGGGCAACCTAGCAATACCGGATGCACCACTGAATAGGTGCATTCAGCATTTCATGTAAAAATACACTATAAGTTTACCGTTATGAACATTTTACAGAAGATATTTCCAGATATTTTACGAAAATGATAATACACTCTATATCTATATCGATACCCTTAAATTACAGAATATCAACGGATATATCATAGATATTAGAGGTATTTTAAACCATGAACGTAAACATATATTATATGAAGAACACAACATGTACATCACACCACAATACAATAAAAGAGAACAAAAGTTAAAATAAAGAGATCGCATGACTAGCTTTTAACAAAGATAATGCATGAATTGACAACATAAGAATTAACTTCTTCTCATAATCTCAAATAAATGTGAACGAAATTTTTTCAAGTCATTTTCAATTGTAAATTTCCGGTGTAGAATTTATTTTTTTTTTGACATTATTTATTCAACTATCTAGACCATCTTTTTTTAAAATTTTTATTATTTTTTTTCTAATATTCGAGTCACTGACTTAGAAGTTATTTACCCAATCCTTTAACTCATCCATCTACCGGCTGAGCTATGCTCCTGGACTCCTAGAGGCAACCCGATGTAGTTTTAAATATCATTTTGTGTCGATGATGATGATTGAAATTGGAAATACTTTGTGGGTAGATTGTAGTATTTGCTGGTGGGATTACTTCAATTTTCCATAAATAGAATGTTTTTTTTTTTTTTTTTTTTTGCTTCCAGTTTATTTATAATTTTTGAAATGATAGGTGAGGGACCACTGCCCAAGAATGTTTTGTTTTATTGAAGAAAAAACTCCACCTAAATAATGCATCCATAATCGGGATGTTGAACTATTTAATTAAGGAAATTATTTAGGTATTGATTGGTCAATATATAAGGTACTAAACCCATCAATGAGGTTTGCTATATGTTTTTTTTTTAATCTTTTTTTATTTTTTATTTATTACATTTATCTCTTTGTATTCTAAGAAAAAAAAGTCACGTGGCAACATCTCATTAATGTGGTCAGTACCCGGAGACAAATATAAAAAGCGAAAGAAAAAAAATCACATGGCAACACCCTATTGATGGGGTTAATACCTTGGGTCAATACCCAATCAATGTTCTTTAATTAATGTCGTTTCCAACCTTTGTTTTTCATCTTAGTTACTTGATATATCAACATAGTTTCATCTTAATTTCAAATCTATTAACATTTCCGTTGATAATTGCAAGTACTACTAAGTTATTAAATACTGGATGCAGGAACGTCCCAATTCTTTGCTACATCACTTGAAATAATTGTGATGTCAACTCACATTCTTCAACCACCATAGTTTCTATCAACTGTAATCTTTAATAGGCTGCCGAGTAAAGTTTAACAACACATCCCTAATTCCTTATTTGAAAAAGATTGATATTATCAAAGTTTAATTGCTTTACAAATTACAAGTTAGAACACACCCCACTCAAATCAAGAGGTTAATATTAAAATATATTCAAAATATTAATATTAATATTAATATTTTAGAATTACTATATTTTTTTGTTTTTAAAATGTTAGGAGGAATCTAATTTTAAATTTACAAACTAACAATATTGTTTAATGAATTTCTCGATGCTTTGGTTGAAATTTAAATACATGCTTGTTAAGTTAATTATATATATTTTTTGTTTTTAATTAATTATTCTTTTATTTCTAACTTCTAAGTTCACACAAGACATTATTAACAAACCGGCTCTAGTTCATGAGTCAATTTGTTACTTGTTAGAGATGATACACGGTTGCAAAATCATGTTGGTCAATCAGGTGATCAACCATCAGCTCACTCAACTAACTAATAAGTTTACCAACTTAGGAGCTTTTGCTACAATGTTAACTTATCTGGTAAACACAGATCGAACGGAGAAATAAAGTTTGCTCGGTTCTTTGAAGTTTTAGCTTTGGCATTTTAACAAACAGTTATACTTGTTCATTTTACGATTGCACCTGACTTTACAAATGATTTACATTATTTACAATTGCACCTAACTTTACAAATGATTTACATTATAACATAGTTACGTAAATGCATTCAAATAGCCCTAACACGATCCAAATAACATGTTATAAAATTGTTGAAAGGAGTCAAAAATAAAAAAATTTAACTCGTAAACAATTGGGCTTTGTAAAATATTTAGAAGGGAGCTCACAGTCTGGGCTTTTAAAATTGGGCTTTTAAGATTATTTAACTACTTTCATTTTTACATTTTGTTAAAGACATATTTTGGTGCAGTGATAATGGAGTGGTGTAATGTTTTCTATTAAAGAGGGCGACCTAGCAATACCGGATTTCAAGGATCTCTCTCAACAGCACTCCAACGTGCTAATGGGTCCTGGTGATCAATAAATAGGTCCTTTCTTCATCGAAAAAAGGATTCTAATTTTTGCCCTTTGAACAAAAGCTTTCGAGTGACGAAACTTTACAAAAGTATAACCACTGCTATAAACTCCAGTCACGGGAATCCGTTTAAGATCATCCACCCCTAAACGCTTAGCCTAAGTATACCTAAGGCATAATCGACAACACCATCCCTTTCTTTTTCTATTATTTCGTTTGTTTTCATCTTTTTTACAGGTTTTTGGAGTAGTCGACTCGTTCGATTCAACCGGTTAGACCAAGTTGCTTGGGCCTAACGCGAATCTGACCTGATCCATTCTAATTGAAGATCGACCATCTACAGTTTGGCGCCCACCGTGGGGCCCATTACAGCTTAAACAAACCAGTTGAATCAAGCCAAAAACTCCAAAGATGTCAGGAGATGGAAATGCCCCAACTGTCGAGGAGCAGCTTGCCGCATTGACTGCTCAGATGATTGCCAATGCCCCGAAACTGCGAGAGCTAGAAGCGAAAAACGCGTCGGTCCGAACAAGGAATGCAGAATTGCGAGCGATAATAGAGGGCGTGCCCAGCAACCTGCCACCAGCACCCCCGATCCAAGCGAATGACCCCATGCAGGATGTTGACAGGACAGCACTAGACGCACCAGCAGTGGACTTCCAATCACCGGAATCGCTTCCTGGTGGAGCGAATCCTCAAGGCATGACTCAAACAGTTCAAGTCGAAACGAACTCGCAAATCGCGTTGATTCCATAACCAACACGACCAGAACCCAATCACGACAACGGTCCGCAACCGGAAAATGCCTTCAAGACCCAGTTCTCGCTCCAATCAACACTTGAGTTGGTAAAATCTAATTCGAGTTTGTATATCTTAATTGACCCAAAACTTTCCCACAATTTTGCATAAATGGAGGCCCTCATACAAAGAATCTCTGGGGTCCCTGCACCGATCAAGAAAAGCACGGCGAACAGCTTTGCTAATTCCCCTTTTGTCGACACAATTGCTTTGGTCGAGATGCCTAGGAAATTCAACTTCCCAAGCATGAAGCAATTCGAGGGCACGAAGGATCCAGACTACCATATAGCACAATATAAGCAATGAATGTTCACCGCGGCGATCCCACGCAACCTCAGGGAAGCATAAATATGCAAGGCGTTCGGATCTAGCCTCGGCGGCCCCGCCATACAATGGTATACAAATGAACCTAACAACTCTATTTCTTCTTCTGCGCAGCTCACATACACATTCGTGAAGCAATTCGCGAGCAGTCGAAAACTCGAGAAGCAGTCGGATGACCTTTACACAGTAACCCAGAGACGCGGTGAGAATCTGAGAGCATACGTTAGACGCTTCAATAGAGAAAAGGTGCAGATCCCCCATTGCAATTAGGCTACCGCAATCTTAGCTTTTAGGAAGAGACTTCGTTTCAACTCCGACTTATACAAAGAATTGACGAAATACCCATGAAATACCCATCAACAAATTCGGGTCGACCCGAGAGGCCTTTTCAGAGTCATCCTTTGACTCAGTCACTCCTTCACTCCAACACAATAAACGGAGTCGTGGGTAATGATTTTTCAATTAGAATTCAAATGTGTAATCCCTCAAAATCCAGTCTGGATTTCAGGGATCTCTCTCAACAGCACTCCAACGTGCTAATGGGTCCAAGTGATCTACAAATAGGTCCTTTCTTCATCGAAAAAAAGATTATGATTTCTGCTTTTTGAACAAAAGCTTTCGCGTGCCGAAACTCTACGAAAGTATAATCATTGCTATAAACTCCGGTCACCGGAATCCGTTTACGATCATCCACCCCTAAACACTCAACCCAAACATACCTAAGGCATAATTGACCACACCATCCCTTTCTTTTTCTATTATTTCATTTGCTTTCATCTTTTTTGTAGGTTTTTGGAGCAGTCGACTCGTTCGATTAAACCAAGTTGCTTGGGACTAACACGAATCCAACCCGATCCACTCTAATTGTAGATCGACCATCTACAATTGTAATCAAATGTTAATAAGATTAAAAATTAAACAATATAATCGTATTCAAATTTTAAAAATAATTAAATTATATAAAAAATTGAATGGATGAAAGATAACAAAGTAGTTTTCAAGGGAGGGCTAGGCATGCCAGGCCAGAAATGTTGACCCCAACAAGTACAATAATGGGAGCATGCAGGCTTTGGAATGGAATATGTGTGTTCACGAATGGTAAGAAGGTTCAATAATCCAATTCACATGTTTTGTTTCGTTCAATTTTTTGCTTCAACATCAAGTACGTACTCAAAGTCTTACAAATTCATACCATTTCAATTTCATAATATAGACTGTAAGGAATAAAAGCTTCTTCTTTTATTGATAAAGAAACTAACTTAATATATACACACAGGTCGTGTATTAAGAGTAGGAAAACTAATTGAATACAACAACTGAAACGTTAATTACAACTAAGGAAAATAATTACAAATAAAGTATTGTGAGATATAGAAGTATACACAAAGTCTTCACGCATGCAGTGTTGGAGTAGGAGAGTATTTACGCATGCAGTAAAGGAGTTGAAGCTGAATACAAACTCTTCAAGTTGTTGAGTTTTAGTAGGTTGGATTATCCTTAACACGCCCCCGCAAGATGGTGGGCATTTCAGAGACACCAATCTTGGACTGTAAAAGCGCAAACCGTGTCCTGGACAGTGGCTTGGTTAGAGAGTCAACTAGCTGGTCCGCAGACGCCACATGAGATACCCGAATTTGGCCTCGTTGAACTTTCTCACCAACAAAGTGAAAGTCAATTGCAATATGTTTCATTCGGGAGTGGAAAACTGGATTAGAGCAGAGGTAAGTGGCGCCGATGTTGTCACAATAAATTGTTGGTGGTGACGTTGGGGAAATGTGAAGTTCACGGAGGAGCGAGGACAGCCACAGTACTTCAGAGGCAGCAAATGCGACGGCCCTGTATTCAACTTCAGTGGATGACCGAGCAACTGATCTTTGCTTTCGAGAGCACCATCAGATAGCATTGGAACCAAGGAAGAGAACATAAGCACTTGTAGAGGTTCGGTCGTCCACATTACCTGCCCAGTCTGCTGACCACTCTTTAAACGAGCGTCCGCAATAGTACGGAGCCGAAAGAGTAGTACAATGGTGAATAAGATTCGTCCCACGAGGATTGATGAAATCGATTACCACAATTGATTGATTTGGTTACTATTTAGACAAGCCAATTTTTGATAATGAAATTACACTACTCAAAATTACTAGATTAAACTACCACTAATGCAAGTAATAAAACAAGACAATGTAAGTAAATAAGGCTAAACCAAACACAAACAAGTGATTGTAATATGTATGAGAAATTAGACTAAGACCAAGACTCCACCTATCCAATCCTTAACAATTTTAGGCACACCATTGAAGTAAAATATGCAAGTGATTATGTAGATTCGTATGCCCTTAATTAGTCTCTAACCTCTCTCAAGTGATAAAGACAACATTCATATGCACCAATAACCTATTTCTCAATGGTTATCCGAACTACACACAAATTCATTAAGCATAATGGCACACAAATGGAATCCTACAAGCTAGCATCGCATATTTCTATCTTACTAGACTTGTATCGGGCATTTCGTCGAGCACGTTGTGTGCTTCTCCTCTCGGTACTTCACACAACAACCAAACATCAACCAAGTGTTAGCTAGACACCTAGAAGCATTAAGCAATTGAAATGCACATACATAACACAAGCAATGAAGATAAAAAGGTGGCCTTTACTATCAATTCATGGAAAAGGTCTCATCTTGGCCTTAGCCAAGATGGATTTAGTTCATATTACAAGTAAAGACTACAAAATATATGAAATGAGTACAAGTCATGAGTAAGAACAAGTAAAAACAAAGAGAGAAAGGATTAGAAGAAACTATGATGAAGATCTCCTCCTCTCTTGCTTGGATATGCTTGGCTTCTTCTCTCCTTGACTCCTTTAGCTCCAAGATGGGATTTTTATGGTAGATGGATGTGAAGGAATGAAGTGGTGAAGAGGGATTTGTGTTTAGATGGTGGATTGATGGAAGAGTTGAGTGATTTGGTGAAGGATTTGAGTGAAAGTTGAGTTCTTGGGAGGTTTGGAGTGAAAATGGGGTGTTTGGAACTTCAAGGGTCGTGGTAGAGGTGTTTAGAAATGAGCTGAAGGGAAGTATATATAGTGTGTGGAATTAGGGCACAAAAATCGAGTGAAAAGAGTGATGTGGCACTGTGGGCGCCCTACGTAGGGCGCTTCTGTAGGGCGCCTGTAGGGCGCCACTTCTCTGATGTTGAGGGCGCTCTACGTAGGGCGCCATGCTTCAAATCTTGCTTCCCAGTATGGGCACCCTATGTAGGGCGCTTCTGTAGGGCGCCTGTAGGGCGCCATTTCTCTGATCTTGTGGGCGCCCTACGTAGGCGCCCTACGTAGGGCGCCCGTAGAGCGCCTCTCCTTCTTATTGCCTTCAAATGCCTCTTTTTGCCCCCCAATTCTGCCTTCTTCTCAAATAAAGCCCTTAGAATCCTATGAACCTGCACAAGCTTCTTTTAAAGGTTAAATACTTGGTTTTTACCCGGAAAACGGATGCAAAAGAATAGGAAACGGGGCTACACTAAGTGTAGAAATAGGCATTATCATCTGCGTCTGAGAACGCATGTAAGGTGGTCGGTGAGTCATGACGTAGAAAAAGCCCATGGCCAATCGTCCCTTTTAGGTATCGAATGAGGCGCTTGGCTAGTGACCAGTGTCCAGTGGTAGGTCGGTGCATGAATTGGGCTAGTTTATTGACGGCAAAAGCAATGTCTAGCCTGGTGAATGACAGATACTGGAGAGCTCCAACTACCTGACGAAATTCAGTAGCATCAGTGAGTGAGGTTCCATCAAGAAGTTTGAGTGATTGATCAGTTGGCAGTGGAGTTTGGATTGGTTTAGCATCACCCATCTTCGTGAGAGCTAGAATGTCAGACACATATTTCTTTTGAGACAAAAATAAGCCATGAGGAGAGTCAAGAACCTCCACTCCAAGAAAATAGAATAGGCGACCAAGGTCTTTTATGGAGAATCGCAGTGCAAGTGCAGATATGAATCTATCAACTATCATCGCATCATTGCTAGTGAGAATTATATCGTCAACATAAACTAGCAAAAAAATAACACACCCATTAGTATTAGATATAAATAACGAGGTGTTAGACTGGGAGTTGACAAACCCGGATTGGAGAAGAAATTGTCTCAGCTCATTGTACCATGCCTGAGGAGCCTGTTTGAGACCATAGATGACATTTTTAAACCGGCACACATGGGAAGGGTACGCAGGATCAGTGAAGCCAAGTGGTTGCTCCATAAAAACATCCTTAGACAGGTGCCCTTGAAGGAAGGCATTGTTGACATCAAGTTGACGTATAGACCAACCTTTCAAAACGGCAATGCTTAACATGACACGAATAGTGGTGGTCTTAACCACTGGGCTAAACGTCTCGGTGTAGTCTAATCCTGGGCGCTGATGAAAACCTTTCGCAACCAAGCAAGCCTTGTAGCGAGAAACTGAGCCATCTGGTGCATGTTTAATTCGAAACACCCATTTACACCCTACAATGTTGTGAGATGCATGAGAGGGAACCAAGTCCCAGGTACCATTGTGAACAAGAGCATCATATTCATCCGACATTACTTTTCTCCATTCAGGAATTTTTATAGCCTGAGACACACACGTTGGTTCAACCTGCAAAGAAGATGTTTGGACACTGGTGAGGGACAACTTGGTGAGGGGTTTGTGGATGTTGTTTTTGGACCTAGTGACCATGGTATGGGTGTTTTGGGCTGCGGTATCTGATGGGAGAACCGAGGAAGGCTGAGCTGTGGTGTGGCTCGGTGGTGCAGCAGGCTAGGACGGTGCGGAGGGGGAGAGCTGATGTGCGGGTGGGTTGGGTGCAGCAGCTGGTGCAGGTAAGACGGAATGGGAGCTGTTTCTGGCAGTAGTATGTGGGTCAGCGGACACAGTAGCAGGGGCAGTAGCTAGTGCTCCGGAGCTAGGTAGTGCCGTCGAATTGGAGTCCCCAAGCTCAGCCAAAACCGAAGTGGAATGGGCATGTGTGACAGGCACAAGTTCTATTGGGCATGGATGATGTAGCCAAGAAGCACACGACTCAACAGTAGACTTAGGAAGATGACAGGAACGGTGGGCACAAGGAAAGACAGACTCGACGAATGTAACATGACGAGAGATAAACACACGGTCACTTTCCAGGTCTAGACAGTGATAGGCACTTTGAGACTGAGAGTATCCAATGAATATGCAAGCTTTAGAGCGTGGCTCTAGCTTGTGATGGTTATATGGCTTAATCCATGGGTAACACAGACAGCCAAAAACACTTAATTTCTCATATGTGGGACGCATAGAAAATAATTTCTCATAAGGTGAGTGCATTTGCAATAATGGTGTAGGCATTTTATTAATTAGATATACCGCTGTGATGAATGCATAAGACCAAAACTGAAATGGCATAGATGCATGAGTGAGTAGTGAGAGACCCGTCTCGATAATGTGACGGTGACGATGTTCAAAGACACCATTGTGTTCTGGCGTGTGTGGTGGTATGGTGAAGTGTGATATTCCATGACTGGAAAGTGTGTTTTTAAGTGCTATAAATTCACCACCATTGTCGCTGTAGAAAGAAACAATGGGGTGTTTAAAAAAAAATTCCACTAATGATTTAAAACGCTTAAAAACATCATGCACATCAGATTTATATTTCAATGGATAAAGCCACATATACTTTGTAAAGTGATCAACAAAAAGTACGTAGTATTTGAAACCATCCTTAGAAATAATAGGTGAACTCCACACATCAGAGTAAATAACCTCAAGCTGTTTTGAACTGGAAACAGTTGAAACCGCAAAAGGTAATTTATGAATTTTATTACATTTGCATGCATTACATGGGACACTAGACTTATGAGATGATAAAATAGGTAGCACCTGAGACGACAATAATTGACTAAATATTTTTTATGACGGATGACCTAGACGATGGTGCCAATCAGGAATAGAAGCCTTGATACTGGAAAAGGCAAAAATAGAAGAGGATTTTGGCGGAGCAAGAGTTGGCCATTCGTAGACACCGTTCCTAGTCCGTCCTTGCAGAAGTAGAGCCCCCGTACAGAGATCCTTCACAATGAAAGAGCAAGGTAAAAATTCAATAGAAACTTGGTTAGAGGTACAAAATTGAGAGACAGAGATTAAATTTTGTTTCATATCTGGAACACACAAAACATTAGATAATGAAATTTTGGAGAAGGGTAAGCGAAGGGAACCAGTGTGCGTGATGTGGAGGCCAGAACCATCGCCAACCATAGTGTCGTCGTTTCCACTGAGAGTGAAGTGAGAGGTTGTGAAGATCGGTTGTGACATTGTGTGAAGCACCTGAGTCAAGGAGCCATTCCGGAGAGGAGGCACCGGCCGGAGCTACATGGTTGGCCGAAGATGGAGCAGCAAAATTGGCTCTCGGCTGCTGGTCACGCTGCTGCCAGTGACGGGAAATCTGGTGGCTCGGCTGCTCACGTGGCTATGATCGGCTGGTCATGGTGAACATGGAGCAATGCTTGGCTGTATGACCTTGTTCGCCGCAGAGTTGGCAAAAACCACGATAGGCTCGAGGTTTGTTTTGAGAGTGCCGAAAGTTTTGGTTTGGAGCATGAGTCTCACCTTGCTTACTGCTGTTGGATTGATTCGAAAACTGCTTATTGGTGTTGTTGAACCGAGTAGGATTATTGGAGTAGTTTCCAGAGGGAGACCGGTTGGCATAGTTGGCCGTGATAGGGAATTTTTGATTCTTGGTTGCATTTTGTTTCAGGATTGCCTCAAAGTTGATGAGTTTCTCATGAAGCTCCTCAAAAGATATTGCAGTTTCACGGGCTCGAATGGCTGATAAGATGTCTCGAAATTCATCACCTAGACCATTCAGAATTTTGACTGTAAGGTCTTCATTATTTTCTGGAGCATCAAGCATAGCTAATTCATCGGCAACACATTTAATATGTTGCATGTACTCTGTAATGGATTGGGTTCCTTTCATGACACCGGTGAGGACCCCTTTAAGATGCACAATGTGACCTCTGGAAGGCTTTGCATAGGTGTTGGCGAGCGCAGTCCAAGCATCACGAGTAGTTTGTGCGGAAGCAATGAATGGGATTATTGTAGGAGAAATAGAACCTAGGATTGCATTTAGGAGCAGTTGATCTTGTCGGGTCCAGATGTGGTGAGCCGGATTTGGTGTGGAGATATCACCTATTGTCACGATTGCTGGTGGACACACATTCCGGCCATCAACAAACCCCATGAGGTCGAATCCGACTAGGAGTGTATGAAACTGTAATTTCCAAGAACGGTAATTGGTAGCTATTAGTTTCAGAGGGGCTTGTGCGGCAACATTGATAGAGATAATTGTATTTGATGAGGAGCTGACTTCATGTGAGGAGGATAACGAAGAAACAATTGTTACGGATTGGGAGGAGGAAGAAGAGGCAGCAGTAACGGTAGTCATGGTTGATCGAGGAACTCGTTTGAGTTTAAAAGTGCTTTGATACCATGTAAGGAATAAAAGCTTCTTCTTTTATTGATAAAGAAACTAACTTAATATATACACATAGGTCGTGTATTAAGAGTAGGAAAATTAATTGAATACAACAACTGAAACGTTAATTACAACTAAGGAAAATAATTACAAATAAAGTATTGTGAGATATAGAAGTATACACAAAGTCTTCACGCATGCAGTGTTGGAGTAGGAGAGTATTTACGCATGTAGTAAAGGAGTTGAAGCTGAATACAAACTCTTCAAGTTGTTGAGTTTGAGTAGGTTGGATTATCCTTAACATAGACAAGTTTGATGCTCTACTGTTTCACTAATAATTCAATTCACATGGCATGGTAATTTTGTTTTGTGTTTGCCCATCTACATTGATTAAGCTATTAACTTTTGTCACTTTAGATTAATTACCTTAAATGTAAAAGTGAATCAATTCATATCTCCATCATCCTTGAAAGCCAATCCAACCAAAGTTGAATGTTTCAGGATTTTCAATAAAGCCAAATGAAAAATTAGTGAGGTGATGAGCTTTTTCTTTTCTCTTGCAATAGAAGGGAATAATGCAACTGAGGTACAAAGATAGACCATACCCATTTTGAGTTACTTGATATAGACTAGAGAGCCATTTCTGCTTCAAATCAAGGTAGCTTCCAGGTGCTGAATTCCATTAGCCCTACTTAATACTCTTTCATTGATTGTTATAAATTTAATTTCTTTAATTTTTCTTTTCCTTAGTTGTTTTAAATTTTATTTGACTTAATTTTCTTGAATAAAATAAAATTTACTTTGTGATATATGTTTTAAAATTAATTTCCTTGTGATTTATATTTCATTAGCTGAGTTGCATTTTATTGGAACTGCTAACCGGTTACATTTGGAATTATATACGAGATCATATAACTTTATTACATATGGAAATTAATACCATAACCAATAAATGTTCGAAATATGATTTTGTACATGATCAAAATTATAAGACACAATAGTCTTTTACAGTTGTACTCAAAAGCCTCAAATCACATTTTATATGTTGAAACTAAATTTAATAATACGAAATTCTTCACCACCTCTATTTTCAACCCCTTCCGTGATGACTTTGAAGACTCGAGTGTGGCTGTGGGTCATAACTTTGACGAATTTGAAAAATCAATGTGATATACAGCCTTAACATTTCCTGCAATATAAAGGAAATTGGAATAATATTGTATGGTATGAAAAAGTAACAACGGCTTGAAGACTCAAGTGTGTCATGGCTAGCTATAGACGTACAATTCACAATTTAATGGAAAATGTAAATAGACCTAATTAAATAGCAAAACGAAAGACGTCACATCATCACGTGATAGACATAGTCACATAGGTATCAATATCATTTATTCATTTAATTTGCTTTAGTTTGTTGGTTTTAGGCTTTAGTCAAAAAGAAGAGTATATAGGTAAAATACATAGACTTGTTGAAAAAGGAATGGCATAAACATTAATATCTTTCACAAATGACAACATTATGTAGAATAGTAAAAGCAATGATTAATTGGTGAGCTTTTTACTTGTTTAATTGCTTCCAAGTGCTGTCACCAGGGGTTTAGTTCAGCCGGTAGATAGACGAATTTGGAATTTGAGTAAATGACTTTCAAATCAGCGGTCAAATCCTAACGATGGCCAAAAGCTTAAAAAAAAAAAAAAAATACATGATCTAGACAGATGGGTGTCAAAAAAAAAAAAAAAAAATTGTTTCCAAAGCCATTTATGGAAAAGTCACCCACTTAATAAATTTTGTAGAAATAGCACAAATTAAGGTGATTTACCAAAATTGCCCCTAATCTCTCTTTATCTCTCTCTTTCTTCCTTTCTCTCTTTCTTCCTCTCTCCTCTTTTTTTCTTTCTTTCAAAATCCTCCATTGATCCATCAATGGAGGTCGGATAGGCCTCAAATGGAGGTTGAATAGAGGGCAAAAGACCTCCATTGGAGTCGAAATGACCTCGACCTCCATTGGTGGTCGATGAAGAAGAAGATTAATTTTTAAAAAAAAATCTGGAAATAAGTCTCGGGTAGCTAGAAATAGCTTGAAATAAGTCTCGGGTGACCAACCCAAAACTTATTTCCAAATACCCGAGACTTATTTTCAAATATCCGAGACTTATTTCCAATTTTTTTTTTAATCTTCTTCTTCATCGACCACCAATGGAGGTCGAGGTCATTTCGACTCCAATGGAGGTCTTTTGCTCTCCATTCGACCTCCATTTGAGATCTGTCCGACCTCCATAGAGTTCTTTGAAAAAAAAAAACAAAGGAGAGAGGAAGAAAGAATAAGTGAGGGGCAATTTGGGCAGATCACATACTTTAGTGCTATTTCTACAAAACTTATTAAGTTGGTGATATTACCACAAAACCAATCCAATTTGATTCTATTTCTCTCTATTTCCTCAAAAGAAAAAATTGTGGATTTGAGCCATGCTCATGTCCCTCAACATTTAAATTTGTGAGAATTATATATATATATATATGAAAAGAGACTTTATCATACATTTATATAATTTCAAATTCTTACCTTTAAGTGGACACCAATTATGATCCATTATGATAATTCCAAATGCTTTTTTCAACCATGTGATGAAGATCCGACGGAGTAGAATGATATATCAAGTAACTAATTAAGATGAAAAACAGAGGTTGGAAACAACGTTAATTAAATGGTTCAACATCTCAAATTCTTAATCATGGATATGCATTATTTAGGTGGTGGACTGAAGTATCTTCATCTCTCTCTCTCTCTCTCTCTCTCTCTCTCTCTCTCTCTCTCTCTCTCTCTCTTTTCTTCAATAAAAGAAACATTCTCGGACCTCATCAAGTCATCGTGCATATGGGATATAGACATCTGATTTTTATGATTCAAACTTTTATAAATTCTTTTGAGGAAAAGGTCATAATAAACACCGTCTTTGTTTAATGGAGTTCTCTTAACAAACACCTTCCTACATTCATCAAACTCTTGCTTTAACACAAAAGTGTTTGCTTATATAGTTTGCACATTAACATTATTGGTACAAGACACAACCACCGGTCTGTTATGGTTGAATGCATAACAACCGTAAATAACAACTGCTACAGACACCACATCACATCTGTTAACTAAAAATAACAACTTCTGACTCGGTCCACCACCATGAAACATAAATCGTTCAATTAGCTCTCTTGGTCGCCATCATTGCAACAGCCGAACATCTCCATGCAGCACGTGCAATCTTGATAGAAGTTAAAGCAGCAACACAGTGCAGACAAACTGTGTATATTTATATATATATCAAACAAAGAAATCAAACTTTGTATGTGATTCAAGAGATGACAAAAAAAATCATTAAATTGAGGAAAATATATAGGAGCTAAGGTAAAAGAATGAATACAAACCAGGCACAGAGGCAACCTTTCTTCTTGGCTTCTTGTGGAGGACGGGCTTTTTTCATATTGATAATTTTCTTATCTTCTGCTATGATCTGCTTGATAGTACTAGTAGTTGATTTGCAGGCAAGAAAATTTATAGAGAGGAAGAGATAGCTTTTCAAAGGTTTAGTTGGCAGCTAATGGTTCCTTTCTCACTTATATCTTTTATCAGAAATTACTTGTGGGTTACCGGTGGGCCATTGACCCATCGAGTTCTAATAATTCTAATTCAATTATTTTACTAGTCATGTAAGCGATGATGTAAGTTGCGATGATGTAAGTGGTGTGATGTAAGTTGCGATGATGTAAGTGGTTTTTTTTTTAAAGAAAATTAGTTTTTTATTTTATTTTTTATTTTATTTTTATTTTTTTTACAGAGAAGAAAATTAGTTTTAAAAAATAAAAATAAATAGAAAAGACAGAGGTAAATTTGCCTGTTAAGTGAATTGTTTAGTAAAAACAATGAGAACACTAATTCTGGGTAAAAATATAAACCCCCTTAATTATATGGTTAGAAAGGGCTATTTCATATATATATATATGGAAACTTTTCTCTTCGGTGCACACCGATGAATATATATATTAGTGTTTTGTATGTGGTCCATTAGATTCAACTACTTTGACTTAGTCTGCATGCACTTATCCATATTTATCCATAATCTATGACTCACATGTAATGCGTTGATGTATTTTACATCTGTGCGCATTGAGGGAAAAAAGACTATATATATATGTATATATATTGGAAACTTTTCTCCTCAGTCCGCATTGATAAATATATATCAGTGTCTTATATGTGGATGGTTTATCTATAATCTATGACCCACATACATTGCACTAATGTATTTTATATATACCAATGCGCACCGAGAAAAAGACTATAAATATGTGTGTGAGAGGTGGCTTGATTTTGATATGTGACATACACCTAATTTACCATAAGAAGAACTCATAATAAATGTATAACATTTAATATATATGACTTTTCAAAAAAAAAAAAAACATTTAATATATATATCATCGTGTATCATGTGTAACATTGAATATGTGGTCCTAGCTAGATGTACTCCTAGTCATTTTTATTTTACATCATTTTCATTCTATAGATCTGACCATTGAACATCGATTTTTTTTTTTCTCCAGATTACAGAAGAAAAATATACTATTGTTGGATGAGATTTGTGAAGAAGATACAATTGTATTAGAATGTAGATAGAAGGCAAGCTATGCTATGACCCTAAGACCTTCAATTATGAGATTGATTTGGAAACAAACACAAGTGTAAGACACATAAGAAATTCATTAAGTTATCGGAAACATTCAGGACACTAAATCCCCCGTAACAAATTTCACCAAAAAATTCATCAATGTAAACACTTCTGGTTCTTAAATAACAAAATATACCACTAAAAATTCCAAATGAACAATGAAAATGGGATGATGGGTTTGCCGACTGAACTGTTCCCCACACGAACAATCAATCAACCACTCACATAGTATCCTGAATGTTGACAATAACTTAACTTAAAACGTGGATTTGGGAAATGAAATAAAATCCCGTTCAATATTTCATTTGTTTGGTTCATCATCGTATTTACATAATTCGTAATGGAAATTGTGATTTTTAAGTACCAAAACTCACAAATTGTTTGAATATGCTCACCAATAAAGATATTTTTGGATCTTCGTTATATTTTGTCAAAATAAGGATATATGATTGGTGGGTTCTAGATTTCGTTTGGATAAAACTGATATTGTAATCAATTTTGATGAACATTTTTCTAATGGAAATCCTTTTTTCTATAAAACCAATGTTGCATTGAATTCCAATGAATGTACTTTTTAATGAATATTTTTCTAATAGGTTTCTCTCATTATTAATTAATGAGGAATTGAATCCCCTTCTCACCTCATATTGTCCTCTCTGAAATCAAACCAACCCCGTATAGACGTTTCACGTCAATCTTATTACCTTTCTCACTCATTACTTGACACGTATACACTTTTTCATTTAATAAAAAAATCTCACTTTTTTCTGTAAAGCTTGTTTATGTCTTCTATCATTTCATTAATAAGGGGATTGAAATGTGGAGAAGACTCCAAGTCAATGCAAAGATTCTGAAGATAAAATTCCGAATAAACGACCATGGGATTGAAATGTGGAGAAGACTCCAAGTCAATGCAAAAAACCCACTACTTGTTAATCAAAGACTTAAATGGCAATGAACAATCACATGCACAAAAGTAGAACACCGTACCAGTAATTGTCAAAAATCAATCAGAGAAGACCACTACTCCTGTGTGGAAAATTGTAAAGGTTGTTTAATTGTTGTTGAAATCTCATTATCAGTGTCCATACACTGATCATAAAGAGATTTCAATCTCAGTGGACCTTAATTATCAGTGGTGATCATAGTGAGACCCTACTCCTAGTAATTAATCACGTACTCACCATCTTAAAGATTCCATATCACTTGCTAATCGAAAGCAGAGACCCTACTACTTAATCATTCACCATCTAGCTAGTTTTTCATTTAATTTCCCATTAATTAAACTTAATTAGTAGGAGTAGCTAATTAAACTTAAATAGATGTAACTTAATTTTCCATTTACTTTTCCCACTCATTGCTTAACACGTATACACTTTTTTTCATTTAATAAAAAACTCTCACTTTTTGCTGTAAAGCTTGTTTACGTTTTCACCCCTGATGGCTGCTTCTATCATTTCATTAATAAGGGGTGAAGACATAAATAAGTTTTGTAGCAAAAAGTGAGAGTTTTTTATTAAATGAAAAAGTGTATACGTGTCAAGCAATGAGTGAGAAAGGCAAATGGGAAAGGAAGATAGCATTCCCTTATTTGAGGAGTGTTAGATACACTTTCTCAACCCACTCTCCCAACATGAGAACACTTTTGCTCACCCTCCTTCAAGGGAGGTAACCATTACCCCCCTCCTAAATGGATGACATGTGTCCAGGGAGGGAGTAAATTTGTCCAAACACGGTTATCTTTTGAACAAATTTACCCCTCCCTAGACGCATGTCATCTTTTTGGGAGGGGGGGGTAATGCTTACCCCCTTATAAGGGGGGTGAGCAAAAATGGACTCCTCCCAACACATTCTCTATTCATATGATGACATATGGACAGCATTAACCTTCTTACATTAAAATTGTAGCCTTTATAATTGGCCTCATTTTTCATTTTATTTACAATACAAATCAACATTTTATTTCTTTGATTGCCCTTCTTCTTTAACTTTAACATTGCCATTTTAATATAAGTTTATATATATACAGATTTTCTATTATCAGTTCGTCCTGACAATAAATATATCAGGACGAAGAATGTGGACCACTAGATTTACATACTTTAACTTAAAGTGTATGCACTTGTCAAAACTTCTTCATAATTTATTGTCCACATTCTTCGTCCTGATATATTTATTGTCATGATGAACTGACAATAGATAGACTGTATGTATGTATATGTATACAGTAATGCTACATATCCCACCTAAAATCCCATCTTTTTCATCCCACCACATATGGCATATGATGTGTCAAATAGTGAGTGGATACATGAGGTAGGTAAGATAAATCATCATTAATGTGTATCCACTCACAATTTGACACCTCACATGCCACATGTAGTGGGATGAAAAAAGCAGGATTTTAGATGGGATGTTTAGCATTATTGATATATATATATATATCAGGTGTGCATTTTTGTTTAAGACTGTACAACTTCTTTTATTTCTTGAGTGTATGGTCCCAAATTAAGTTGCTTGGATATTTCTTTTTACCAATTTTTCATTACCATACACTAGCTAATTGATGGTTGTTGTATATAATAAATAAATAGTAAAATAAATTAGAGTTAAATAGTTTTAAAATATATTATAAAAAATTCATTATTTTAATTTTTAACATCTGAGGATAAGAACGTGAACCTCAGTTACCCGTATTGGGTCTGCCCTAATTGTATATGTGTTTGAGCCAGAATCTTTACCTTTCAAGATTTAGCTAATGAAAGAAATTTTTTTTTCTCACCATGTGATTAAACAAAAAAACAAATAAATCTAGTTAGATTGACAGGCAAATTCAGTCAAATTAAAGCAAGATAAAAAATATGTAGGTGTCTATTTAACAGCAGATGTTTTTTTTTTTTTTAATTTTAAATTTAGAAATAGACATTAAGTTTTACTGATCTTGTTTTATGAATTTTTTATAACATAGTTTTAAACTATTTAACTCTATTTTGTTTTACTATTTATTTATTTTATACAACAACCATCAAGTTAGCCAGTGATGTAAAAAAGAAATAGATATATGAGCAATACATATATTTAAAAATAAAAAAAATAAAAAAAAATTGAATGACAATATATATGTTAAAGTTAAAAATATAAGATAATTTAGAAAATAAGTTATTGGTTTGCACACTGTAAATAAAATGAAAAAAAAGAGGCCATTTATAAAGGCTACAAATTTAAATGGAACGACATGAGTTACAATTTACAATTCATTTATTGGTTTTTATGATAACCGTACTGTGATGAATTATGAATTTGTGATACTGACATGCATTACTAATCAGTAATATAACTCTAAGTTTTATCGTATGAACAAAGAACAATATATATATATATAGACTAAAATCCAAAAGTATTTAATTTCTTCGCAAAATTCAAAATACAAGTTATAAGTAGCTGGATACTATTATGCATATATATAATAAACGAGAAATGTTTACTTTTTCGCTATTCTTACTAAATCGAATAGTGGTATTCAAATATCATTTATTAAAATGCATTGTAACTGGTGACTCAAAAAACCCTTTCAGTTTGTAGATCATTTAATGGTATAGTTTTATTGGATGCCGAAACTATTGGACCATCTCTTATAGAAAATTTGAGCTCCAAATTACCATCAAAGTATGTGGTTCAAATTATTGGTCCAAATTAACTTATAGAAGCGATAAATAAAAATGAAATAAAGAGAGAGATCATTTGGTCCTGAAAAATATCTTAATTTAATTTAAAGAAAGATTATATGGGTCTATAGTATTAAATTATTAATAAAGTTATTCTCTTATTCTCTGGTAGGGGCTGTTGTTTTTGTGCCTTGTTGCTTCAATAAAATTTTGCGGTTCAAAACAAAAAAAAAACATCTCTTATTCTCTTTATTCTCTTATCATGAGATTCTAAAGAAAACAATTTATTTAAAATTGACGAACAATCAAAGGACAATAATGCAATGGGAAAAGTCGCTCTCCCTCCATTGTATTTCACTCTTTTTGTTAGCTGTAATTCATTCATTGATATATTATATTCTTGCTTTTCAAAAAGTGCAAGAAGAAGAAGCAATATATGATGCATTATTTATGGGACCGACTGCTATAAATCCAACAACAAAGAATATAATGTTCACATGCAATCTAAACCCGAGAGGCCTTTTCAATGTTCATGCTTTAATGTTCGCATGCAATCTAAACCCGAGAGGCATGTCCCATCCTCTTTTCAGTATAATCCAGTCCTGTAAAGCTTTGATGAGTAACAAGTGGTGCTGTGTTATTCGGCATGTGTATAGAGAAGGAAATAGAGTTGCTGATGGCCTTGCTAAGCTGGGTCACACGTTAGGTTTGGGTATCACGCTCTTTGGCGAGCCTCCTTCACAGATTTTAGGTCTCTTAGATGATGATCTTGCTGGTTTAGTTGCTGCTAGACTGGTTTTGTCCAGCTAGTTGCTTTGTGTTTCTGGGCTTTGCCCTCCCTCTTACCAAAAAAAAAAAAAAAACCCGAGAGGCATGTGAACATTCTTTAATCATGCTTTAATCATTCTTTATTTAATCATTCTAAACCCGAGAGGCATGTGAACATTCTTTAATGTTCATGCTATAAATCCAACAACCTTAAAGAATGTTTCATGCTAAACCTTATTAACAGATGGAGGAGGATGCCAAAATCATATTTGCAATGCAAGGTTGATGGTTTTTAATGTAATCTATTTTGTAACCTTAGGTCTGCTGAATTATTTACAGGTATAATTGGTGGACGTACACTTTAAACTAATTACAAGTAAATATATACTTGTGATGAATTAATCATGTACAGATTGATAACAAAATTGTCCTGTTCCGGTGCTGGTGTTTTTGTTTTTTGGGGGGTTTTTGGGGGCGTTTTTGCTCTGTCTTGTTTTTGGTTTGGGTTCTTTGGGGTTGGCTGTTCGGGTTGCCTGTCAAAGGTCAGCGACAGTGGTTGTTTCTGCCTCTGTCGCGGTTCTTTGATCGGTTGTTTTTTTTCTTTTCCTTGGCTCTCGGCCTCTTAATAAAGTAGCTCTAAAAAAAAAAAAGATAGATAACAAAATAGGACTTCAGAATTATTGATGGCTCATGCATGATTCAAGTGACAATCCTCTCCTTTTGAAGAACATTGAAGCACTATGTTGTTATGAAGGTCATTGTGCAGCGATGTCTTAGAAGAGTAGTGATGTGTAGAATATGACCATACCGCCCATTATTTGCAAGTTTGGTCTTTCAAGCATTTCGATCTTTTAAAAGATTTATCAAAGCATTATGTTGTAATGTGTACCGATGATGACCGGTCTGAACACCAAATATTCCACTCATTTAATGGTGGACACTTGTTATCTACTTTTCCAATCCTAGGAAATACATAGAAAGAATTTAGAGAAGTATTTCATACTCGAAATACATAAAAAGAAACAAAGGAGAAATACAGGAGATAGAAAGAGGCAACTTTACTTAATATTTTTGATATTCTCATTGAATTCATTGGGCTGCTATTTAAGCTTACTTTGAAGGAGAAATATTCGTCCACTACAACTGGAAATTAGGAACAAAAGACAAAGTGGGAAAACTGCAACATTGATGGCGCAGCGGATAATGAGGCGCCCACTTATAAAGTGCTACAGAATAATGAGGCACCCACTCATTAATAAAACAAAGCACTAACAATACTAACATTAATTTAACACTCCACTCACTCAATTATTAACGTAATTAATGCACATATCAACACTCCACATGCATGATCTGGAAAAAGTAGCTTAAACTTAATTTGATGCTATTTTTTATTTATTTTTTATTTATTTTTTATACTTTTGATTCAAATGTCAAAAGTAAAACACCACTTATCGTCAACAATCAATACTCCTGTCCATGAAAGTGAATAGTAGTGGAAAATTGTAAAGGTTGTTTAATTGTTGTTGAAATCTCATTATCAGTGTACATGCACTGATCATAAAGAGATTTCAATCTCAGTGAACCTTAATTATCAGTGGTGATCATTAGTGAGACCCTACTCCTACTAATTATTCACGTACTCACCATCTTTAAAGCTACAATTACACATGCAGTTTTTTTTTTTTTTCCTTTGGAGTATTGATATTTATGTAAAACGTGGATCTGGGAAATGAAATAACTTCTCATAAAAAATAATATTTTTAAACATTTCAGTATCATCGCGTATACATAATTCGTAATAGAAATTGTGATTTGTGAGTACTAAAATTCACAATTTGTTTCAACACTGCTCATAAAAACCATGCATACATCGATTAATATGATATTCACTTACCTGTAATGATTTTGTTAAATTGGTTCCATGTAATTGTTTTTAATATTAGGGTTTAAGATTGTCAAAATTGAAATAATTCATTAATGTATGTTCTTCCTCATCTAATCTAATTTATACATAGCGTTGGAACAAAACTTTTATATAAAGATTAATTGAATTAATATGTCTAAAATATCCCCACACAAAATAACAGTGTATATATATATATTTTTTATTAATCTCAATAATTAAAAACACGTCTTCTCAAATGCTTTTCTAATTAGTAGATTAATATATAATTGTGTTTTGCAGGCGTTGGCGGCAAGAGAGATGGTAATTAACCAGCAAGATTCACTAGGATGTGTTCTCAAAGGATGATTGCATCTCTCAAGGTTTTTGTGGCGATGGATCAACTCCTACATGTGTTAAATATATATATATATATATATGTATATGTTAAATTCTTCTTTCTTTAATAATAACTCCACCCTTGTCCAAATTTACTTAAATTTGATTAATGTTTGTGTGAATATTATAAATTTAAAAATTTTATTTTGTATTAAAATTTTAGAATAACTATAAATTTTAATCTTTAAAATGTTAGGTGGAATCTAATTATCGGTTAATCTAATTTTAAATTTACAAATTAACAATAATATTGTTTAATGAATTTTTTGATGTTTTGATTGAAATTTAAATATGTGCTTGTTAAGTTAATTTTATTTTTTTGGTTTTAAATTAATTATTCTTTTGCTTCTAACTTCTAAGTTCGCACAAAACGTTATTAACAATAAGTGTTATAAGAGTTTTGGTTACATTAAAGAAGAGACGAGACGAGGAGATTGCAATTTCTAGCATATATAGGTATGTATAGCGTGTAATTTGCGCGAAATACAGAATTCAAAGAGACTCTCTTCGATGGGACGGGGTTGGTGGTTCGAATGGTTCCGGGTTTTCTAGAGCTATTGCTAAGCTGTTTCAGCAAGGTTCGATTTCTGCCCAGATTTTAAAGGATGGTTTGAGTGTGATGGTAGGGAAAGGAGATAGAGTTAGGTTGTGGCATGATATTTTGATTGATGGTTCACCTCTCAAAGAAGCTTTCCCTAGGATTTTTGCTCTAGCGGAAAGTAAAATGGGTTGCATCAATCTTTTTTGGAAAAGAGTGGGGTCGAGTGGGAGTTGGGAGGTTCCGTTGAGAAGAGGTTTGTTTGATTGGGAAAACAGTCAATGGAATTGTTTTGTGGGCTGTTTGAGGTCTTTTAAAATTTTGGAGAATGTTGAGGATTCTTTGAGCTGGAATTTTGCTTCGTCAGGGGAGTTTTCGGTTAAATCTTTTCGTTATCGTATGGAGGAGGTTCAATCTCAGGGGATGTCTGCTCTCAAGGATGTTTGGATGGGAATTTGCCCCCCCAAGATTGAGATCTTTACGTGGCAGCTGCTGCATGGGAAAATTCTGGTGAGAGATGCTCTGCTCAAGCGTGGGTTGATGAATGTTTCAGAGGCAGTGTGTCCGATCTGTAAGGAAATGGTGGAGACAACTGATCATTTGTTTCTGCACTGTAATTGGTCTTGGAGAGTGTGGCAAAATTGTATTGGGTGGTGGGGTTTAGAGGGGTGCGTCCCTGTCTCTTTAATGGATTGGTGGAAGGGGTGGCAGTTTTTGTGTGTTCGGAAGAAGTCTGTGAGAGCTTGGAATTCTCTTTTTTTCGCGGTGGTTTGGTCGATTTGGGAAGAGCGTAATAATGTGGTTTTTAATAATATTCCTGTTGACATGGTTCGGGTGGAGGACTTGGTGAGATTCCGTGTGGGGTGGTGGTTCAAACATTTTCGTGAAGGATCGTCGGAGCCAATAACTCTTATTTTGTTGAATTTGGTGGAGTGTTGTTCGGAGGTCTCCAAGAAAAAGCTCGTTGGTCCTGCGAGGTGGTCTCCTCCTGCTTTTAACAACTTGGTTTTTAATGTGGATGGTTCGGTTAGGAAGCCTTCTGGGCAGGCGGGTATAGGGGGGGTTTTACGGGACCATAATGGCAAGGTGATGTGTCTCTTCTCTTCCTATGTCGGGGTCCAAGATGCCTCTGCTGCTGAAACGTTAGCAATTGTTAAAGCTTGTGAGCTGTTGGAGTCAAGGCCTGAGTTTTTTATGAGATGCCTCTCTATTGCTAGTGATTCCAAAACTGCTGTTGATTGGGTGAACAATAGGGGTCTTGTGAATTCGAACCATTGGCAGCTGCTGCAGCAAATCAGAGATATTTTGTTGAGGTTGGGGAATGTTTCGGTGGTTTTTTGTCCCCGTAAGGCTAATTCGTTTGCCGATTTACTGGCAAAGAAAGGGGCTGCTGGGTGTGAGGAGGTGTGCTGGAGTGAGTGAGCTGGGTGGTGGGGGGTGGTTTTTGGTTTTGGGTGGCTGTCTCGTTCGTTTTTTGGCTGTGTGGGGGCTAGCCTCCCCTGTTTTTTTCTTTCTTTCGTCCTGGCTTGGTGCCCTTTCTAATAAATTTTCGCCTTTTAAAAAAAAAAAGACTGATGCTTATGAGCATATACATACAGATTTATCAAAACATTTTGCACTATCATACATTTTCATGTCTCAACTTATCTAAATTGTCCAGTTTAAAGAAATGTTGATTGCGGGAGATACTCTAAACTGGCCCATGAGTCAATTTGTTAGAGATAATACACGGTTGCAAAATCATTTTGGTCAATCAGATGATCAACCATCAGCTCACTCAACTAATAAGTTAATCAACTTAGGAGTTTATCTAGTAAACATAGATTGTTTAGAACAATATAAAGTTTGCTGAAGTTTTAGCTTAGGCATTTTAACAAATAGTTAGTTGATTTTATCAAATACCTGTTCATTTTACAATTACAAATGATTTAATTTACATCATAACATAGTTACGTAAATGTATTCAAATTAATGGATATCAAGGCCGGTCCTGAGATTTCTAGGGCCCAAGACAAACTATAAAATTGAGGCCCCCAAAGATACAATGAATTGCAATTTGATATGTTGTGGTAGAGTAAGAATAATGATTTTGTTTCTTTAATGAGCCTTTTTTTAACCTAACAAAAAAAAAAAAAAAAAAAAAAACTATGGGCTGTATATAAATATTTCTTTTGCGGGCCTTTTAAGCGATGATAGACATTTGGGCTGTTTTTTTTTTAAAAAAAACTCTATCCGACCCTAAAGATAGAAATACATAGTAAACTAAATTTGGGGGCCCTCAGAAAATAGGGGGCCTAGGCGGCCACCTCGTGGGCCTATGCCCAGGACCAGCCCTGATGGATATCAAGTTACAAAATTGTTGAAAAGAATCAAAAATCTGAAAATTGTTAATTCACTAAAATTGAAATTCCATTCACGGAACATTCTACAGGACGGGTTATCCAGTAATGCTGATTCTGGATTATCCAACTCTGAAGTATCTTGCCAGAAGCATGCAGGTTTACCAGGTCATGGGAGATCCCTAAAGCAGCTATTAAGCACAAGATCTACCTGATCCATTGATGGTCGACTTGCAGCTTCTTGCACACATAGTAATCCAATGACAATGCATTGGATCATTTCCAGAGTGGAACCACCCCTCAATATGGGATCTATCATATTTAAGGGTGTCCCTGCCCTACAGTTTTCCCAGGCCTGCAGAAGTTAAGAATATTCATACATTATTTATATTTTGTTTTGTGTTGTAAAGTTCCTATTATTTCTTTTCTTTTCTATTTATTTATATTTTGTTTTGTGTTGTAAAGTTCCTATTATGCCCTTAACAAGTTTTCAAATTATGTATAAGTAAATACAAAATAAAATGTTAAGACTGTTAGAGGGATTAAAATGTCATTTGCTGTATACGAAATTAAAAAGAAAAAGAAAAAGAGAGTGAAAGAACGAGAGGAAGAAAAAGGCAAGAAAAGCATTGCAGACAACTAGAAATATTCTCAGATGGCTTCAAGGTATGTCAACAACTTGGATAAACGAACTGGATTTGCTTTTTCGTTGTTGATAATTAAAATACATTTCTTTATTTTTTTTCTCTTCAGTTTAACCTAAAGGGTAATTAACAAAAAGCAACGGAAAAACCTAAAGGGGGTTTCGGTTCCTGTTCTGGTTCTAGGGGAGTAGGGGGAACTGGAACCGGAACCGCCTGAAGGAAGCATTATTGTGTTGTTTCAATTTATCAGCTCATGACCCACCGGCCACCACCCACAGTGACTTAATAAGAATTCATCTAATGAAATTAATATTAAACTCTATCTTGTAAATTTCAACGCATCATATTGTTCAAATTTTTTAATTAAGTTATAATCAAAATACATTCTCAATATGGTAGACTTCAATATGATTGGATCTAGATTTTTCGGTTTTTTTTTTTTTTTATTATATAGAATCTGAAACAATTCTAGATCAGATTTTCTTTTATGTAAAAAAAATTAATTTGTTTCTAAAAATCTCGAAATTAATTTTCAATAATTTGAATTTTATTGAAATTTTGCTAAGTTATTTACTTATTTTAATGGTTTTTAAATAATTAATTTCGTTTTTATAATTTACATTTTTTTTTTGTTTAAATTCTTTGTTAAATTAGTTTTATAATTTTGTAATGATTTTTTTTCTTAATTTTTTTTTTTTATCCCTTTAACAGTTTGTTTTTCCTTTTCAAATTCATATATTAAATTCACGTTTTTGTAATTTATTTATTTTTATTTTTATTTTTATTTTAAGTTTTATTCAAATAATTTTATGTTTTTTTTTTTGGACGGTATCTATCTATCCACATTGGGTATTTTTTTTAAAAGCTTTTTTGGTTATTAATAAGATTTGAGCTACTGACTTGAGTGTTATTTGCTCAAGCCTCAAGCTTATCCATCTACCAGCTAAGCTACGTTCTTGGGGGCATAAATAATTTTATGTTATCTTAGAAGTTTTTCAAACATTTTTTGAATTAACTTTATCATTTTTTTTATTTTTTTTTAAATAAGTCTTGGTGACATATGTCTAGTTTTTATTATACTCACCAAATAGCTAGGTAAAGTTTTAAAAATGTAAAATATTGGAGGGAAAAAACGTCACTCACATTAAAAAAATAAATTATAACAATCAAAATTGTGGTAGGGAGAGAGAGAGAGAAGCATGGCATGTGATGTGTGTTGCTCACGGATGGTAAGGTTTTCAGGAGGTTCAATGATTCAATTCACATAATTTTGTTTTGTTCAATTTTTGCTTCAACATCAACTACTCAAAATCTTACAGTTTCATACCATTTCAATTTCATAATATATAAAAGTTTGATGCTACGTACATAATCTTTCACTAATAATTCAATTCACATGGCATTGTTTTGTTTTGTGTTTGCCCACCTACATTAATTAAGCTATTAACTTTTGCCACTTTAGAGTTTAGATTACCTTAAATGTAAAAGTGAATCAATTCAAAATTAAAGTTGATGAAGGAAATTAAAACAATCAAAATTACCTTTGGTGGCCACATTCAATTCATTGACCAATAACATAAGTTGCTAAGGTGTGTCATTTGACATAATTATGATTGATTGGAGGAACATGACATAACTCGAACCTACAATCTTATTTTGTCCATCTATTCATATTTTTAATCAACCACGAGATGGTCTAAAAATTTATCATAAATGATCATAATTGGTGTCGACTCAAATGTGAAAAATTTAAATTATATAAATGCATGATAAAATTTCACAAAAATATGAGTAATGTAATTATTTAGGTATAAGCATTCAAAATGATGTATTTTTTCCTATGTAGCACGAATATGGATACGGATACAATACGATATGGGGGTACAGTAAATCTTAAAAAACTAGGATACATATATAGTAGGATACGTCAATTAAAATAATATATATTTATATTTAAAATATAATAATAATATATGAAAACATATTTGATAATTCATTCAAAACAAAAACATATTCATAATCCAAATAAAACATGTTACATAACTACATAAGTCATAATAATGTAACATATTACAGAATCCAAATAAAACATACCACATAAGTCGAACATATTATAAAATCCAAATAAAACATACGTCACATAAATCATAACATATTACAAAATCCAAATACTACATAAAAAAAAACTCATAAAACATATTTTAAATTCCTAATTAACTTCATTATCATCATTCATATTGTTAAATTATCTAAATAATTCGGCCTCTAACTCTAGTTCATCAAAAGAAAGGTTTGCAATCTCAAATATCCCGGTATTTTCCATGTCAATGAAATTAAAACCAAAATTTCCTTACAATTTCATTTTGACTCCTAAAATTTTGAAATTATAATTTGACCCCGTTTTATACTAAAATAATTATAATATTGCCCCAAATGTAACCTCCAAGTATCCCTTAAGTATCCCCCAAGTATCTCTCAAGTATCATTTAGTCAAACTTGTAAAAAAGTCAACGGATACATCATTTAACGTATCGGATATGTATCCTGGAGTATCCGAGGAGTATCTGAACTGGATACGAGTTCAATACGAGAAACCTCCACCAAATGGAATATCCGTGCTTCCTAGATTTTTTCTATCCACAAACCATATAATTTAATGCTGAAAGGACAAACTACATATACTCTATATATGTTGCAAATATATTTTAATTTACTAGGTTATCATTAATGTTATTTGATTTTCTATATGAGTAATGCTACTCTATCCAAAATTTCAACCCAAATTACAACCCAAATATGAGGTGTCATCACCACACACAACATAGGTCCATGTCATGATTTTTAAGATTTTTTTATGGTGATGACACTTCACATTTGAGTTGGAATTTTAGGTAGAATATCATTACTCATTCTATATAGATGCCTTAGCTTGTAAATAAACTGATGTAGACCCATGCTAATATCTACAGTATGTAGTTTCAAAATTGCTTTAATCAGTTGGTGATATATATCTCAAGTCTCAAACGTACTAAAGCTACATTGATTGAAATTAAATCTACCTCTTTATCAGTGGACCGCTACTGATAAAGAGATTTTTGGATGGATGGTTCAAGGTTGATGTGTTCTTTGACTTGCTTGTGGGGTCATAATTATATTTTAATTTTTATTCTTGGTGCTGTGGCTTCTTGTTTAGTGGGTACAAAGCTAGAATGCCTCTGAACCAAAAAAAAGATGCCATCATCATCATCATCATCATCATCATCATCATCTTTTTCTTCTTAATTAATGCGGTTAGCTGGCTGGTGAGGAATCAAATGGAGAAGAGAGAGAGAGAAAGTGAGCCACAAGGAATGGGTTATGTACTTGAATTTGAATCTTCTGTTTGAATGATTTTTATCCTGACTTATATAGATATGTTGACATGTGTAATCAATGGATGTAATCTATTTCATTTATTTATTTTACTTTCATTATTTTTAACTACAGAGTCTTATTCTCAAGTGTTTTAGATCAGGAAAAAGATCAACATAGCAAGGATCCTGATCCTATGGACTTATGGGTAGTCAGCTTACAGAATATGCAAACTCAATATACACAGCAATTAGAAAAGAGTAATCAAAAGTTAACATACATGAGCATGCATTTCCACGTACAAAATTATTTCTCCCATTTAAGTATTTTATCTTTTAGCCAAATAAGGAAACTTTTCTAGTAAAATTGCTTAATCATTTAATAATCAAATTATAAATTATTTAAGAGGAGCGTCATTTGTCATTTGTGATTCAACGATTGTTTATATATATATATATATAATTAATTAGTTCAAAATCTAAGATAGGATTAATTTCATTAACCTATTCTATAGTTTGACATAATTACAAACATATCAAATATTTTGGAATAGAGTTAAGACTGTTTATGAAGAGGAAAGTTTTTGATAAAATTGTGTAAAATACTTACCTTGCAATCTTTTTCTTGAATACTTCAAAATGCTAGTGGAGTTGCTTGAATCCAATATATGAACGAAACCAATACGACCTAAGGAATTAATGAAAACATACAAGAAATAAACGGTTTGTTACATAATTAAGCAAACAAATAATTATTATGATTTAAATTGGTCTTGAATAAATATAACTAAATGTTTGTGATGCAAATTGGCCTTGTAGTAAATAGAGAAGAATTATATATATATATATACAGTTTTTCTATTGTTAGTTTGAACTGATAAAATATATATCAGTTCCTTACATGAGAGCCATTGAATTTAAATACTTTAACTTAGTTGCATGCACTTGTCAAAACATCTTTTAAATCCAATGGTCCACATGCAAGGAATTGATATATTTTATATTGGTTCGAACTGATAATAGAAAGACTATATATATATATAGGTGGTTCTCTGGTAAGGACATCCTGATATAAGATGGTAAGGACATCCAACCATTGGGTGCGGGTATTTGTTAATGTGGGGCTGTAGGCCCATTGTGAATGTATGGCTGTAGTTGGACGTCCTGAAATTATAAAGTCGAAAAGGTCCTGATTAGAGTAGAAAAGTATTATATATATATATATATGTATTAGTTTTTGTATGTGTTTATTGGAGATTTTGAATTTTATTTGGTCGTATCTAAGAGGAGCCCTTGTGTTTGTTATTTTCTGTTTATATATATTATCTTCTACTTAATATATTTGAAGTTTGGATTTACTAATAAATGAAGTTAATTTATTCATTTTTCAAATATCATTTTTAGTAACACAGATACAAGTTTTCTTTTGGATTAATGTCCAATTTCAATTTAATTTTCTAAATAAACTAGTGTTAGTATGAGAGAGAAAGCTAGTGAGAGAAGCTCCTTAGTTTGTGTATTTGCTGTCTGTATATATTATAAAATCAGGACGGTCCTGACTAGAGAAGTATTATATATAGAGAGAGAGAGAGAGATAAATTTTCCAATGAAGACTTTTACAATGCACACTTTAAGCATATTTGATAAAATTGCATGGAATATATTTGTAACGGCCCACATTTCACGGACTAGCATCTCCTGTATCACAGTCTACGCAGCCCAGTACAAGCGCTTGACAACGTGCGCGTGACAACGTCACCAATAGTACCTATTGTTTAACGTTTGGCCTCCCCCACTCTGGCTTGAACCTGGCACTCACTTTGACAAAGAATGGTAGTTGTACCAGGTTCAAGCCAGAGTGGGGGAGGCCAAACGTTAAACAATAGGTACTATTGGTGACGTTGTCGCGCGCAAGTTGTTAAACGCCTGTCCTGGGTTGCGTAGACTGCGGTACAAGAGATGCTAGTCCGTGAAATGCGGGCCGTTACAATATTGAATCTTGATTTGATTTTTTGTATGCATCCTAAGAAAATTAAAATACACATTTGATAAAAATTTGAATTTTTTGGATTTGAGAAATATTTTTTCTTATATTTCCCTATTTTTAAATGCTTTATCTTAAAAAAAAAAAAAAAAAAAATCGAAAAATATTAGTTTTTGCACCCAAATTTTTTTTAATTTTTTTTTCTATAAATGTATTTCAATGTTTTCACCATCCTTACAAAAAATCAAATTAAGATTCAATAAATGCTATACAATTTCATCAAAGGTGCTTAAAGTGTGTATGATAAAAAGTCATAATTAGAAAATTACTTTATATATATATATAGTTTTTCTATTATCAGTTCGTCCTTACAAAAAATATATCAGGATGAAGAATGTGGATCACAGATTATGGATAAATTTTGATAAATGCATACACTTTGAGTCAAAGTATATAAATCTAGTGATCCACATTCTTTATCATGATATATTTATTGTCAGGACGAACTGATAATAGAAAAATTGTGTATATATATATATAAAGCAGTCAGATATAAGTAATAAAATTTAGATTTGTGACTCCCTTCTATCACAATTTCTCATTGGCCTACTGACTCTCAAGTAATAACAGCTATTGATCTCCTTGCTCCTTTTCGGACTTTATGATACAATTAGGCCCCACAGAAAACCAGAGCAAAGATCGGGGCACTTCCAATGCTGATGATCAAAATCTAAATTTAAATTTGTAGAAAATTATGGCTTCTTTGATTGCTATAATGAAGAGCCTCTAGATTTGGATTTTAATTGGATGAGAGTTAGTTTAACTTTGCATTATCAACAAATTTCTCATCTTTTCATTCCTTAGTATTAGTTTTGTACATTTTTAATTTCTGGCAAATATATTATATTAATTATTAAAGAAACTTTCCTCTTGTTATTTTGAAGTAGAATATATAAATATACTTACAATCTTAGATTTTTATACATATCTAACAAGCTTTGTAGTTAACAAAGAATCAATTTTTTATACATATCGAAACAAGTAAATATCCAATATCCTGTAGAATATCCGGCCGATTTTAAAATATCTATAAAAATTTCCCGATATTCTTGAAATATTGTGAATTTCACCGGAAAGTCCACAGATATTTTCCATATTATTAAAATAATTTTTTAATTCTAAATAATTAAATTATTGTTCAAATACAGTTGGCCCGCCATAAATGTTTTTTTTCGATTCTTGTAGTTTCATTTTTTGGATTTCTCAATATCCTTTGATCCGAGGAAGCTGAAGCTGATATATCTAAGGCAGTGGGGATGGATACCACAGAAAACCCAAGCAAAGATCAGGGCACTTCCAATGCTGATGATCAGGAATCATCAAAATCTTTTTTTGATGACTTATTCCCAGATGAAATCAGATCCTTTTTTTTTTTTTTTTTTTTTTCTTTTTTTTTTTTTTTTTTTTTTTCAGGAATTTGAAATTACAACATTATTAATTATTTAACCTCGTCATCAGTTATTATATATGAAGACCTCACAGTTGGTGGAGTATAATTGGAGCTCCATGTTGTGGTTGAAGAGTTATCAGAGTGAAAGGAGAATGAGTGTATGAAGGCGAGAGCTCGAATGAAAAAGTTTGAAGAATCATAGCCAGAGCCATCTTTGCTTCAATCATGGCAAAGTTTTGGCCTAGACAGAATCTAGGACCCCAACCAAATGGATAAAAAGCATTTTGTTGATCCTTTGTTGCCTTTGAAATTCCTTCTGCAAATCTCTCTGGTTTAAACTCTCCGGCATCGTCTCCCCAATACTCAGGATCATGATGAAAAAATAGTGTTGGCAACCAAATGTCTACACCAGATGGGATTGACATTCCACCTATGTTGGTTTTCTTGATAGTGTGCCGTTGCTGAGAAGTCACTGGTGGATACAGTCTCAGGACTTCATTCAATATCATCGATACCTGAAAATATTAGATATATTTTCTATGAATTGACTAACAAAAGTTGATAAAGAAGAATGAAAATTTTTATGTGCAGGATTTCCCGTACAGAATCCTATCTTATACCGGTTTTAATCCAATAGGCATTTGTAGCTATTTGGAATTCTATACGGAAAATCCTGTATCAGAAAGTTATATACTATTAAAGAAGATTGTAAGAAATATATATACACTTACAATCTTGAGGTTGTTTAAATTTTCGACATTGGGTACTTTGTTGCCACAAGTCCTTAGAACCTCTTCTCTTGCTTTTTCTTGCCAAATTGTATGCATTGACAAGACAATCATTGTCCAAGTGAGCCAATTGGCTGTGGTCTCTTTGCCAGCAAAGTAGAACAATTTGCATTCTTCTATAATATCTTCGATTGTCAAATCATTACCGGATTGTTCTTTGCACTGTAACAACAAATCTAGTAGATCATTGTTATCAAATTCTCCATTAACTTGCATAGATTGCTCTTTTTTTCTAATCATATCCTGCAATGTTTCTCTGATCACCTTGTCTACATTGTATCTCCTTCGGTTCTTTTTAGTGGGTATAAATCTGTATCACGATTTGTAAAATCAGAATTTTAGACATTATTCAGAAGAATTATTATATATACAAATTGACAAAAATAGGAATTGGTTTTGTACCGTAAACCAGGGAAGTAAATTGACTGGAAAGCTTCGAGGACTAATACAAGTTGCTCTTTTTGAAGTTCAAATATCATTTTACCCTCTTCAAAGCAACTTCCAAAAGCTGTGCGAGCAATTACATCCCCAGCAAGATTTTGGAATTCTGGGGCAACATCAATTTCACAAGTTCCTGAAGAAGTAACAGATTTCTTCCATTTATTTATAAGATCAACACAGCAACTTGAAAAAGCTGGCACCATCCCCTGTTTTTTTATAAGCCACCAAATTAGCACATTAATAACTTTTTGATTATTAATATACTTTTAAGTGATTATATAGTTAATAAAATTGTGGTGGTACCTTTAAATTCTCAAGGTGGAAAGCAGGTGTGATCAATTTTCTGCGTTTGGCCCATTTCTCTCCTTCCAAGGTTGAGACTCCTTTTTGTAGAAGGTCCACCAGAGGGTTCAGTGGTGGCTTAATAAATTGACCAGACTTGTCTGATAATATCAATCTGCATAGTTCTGGGTCTGTCAATAACAGCCTAGGTCTTGATTGGATCCAACTCAGAGACACCTTTCCTATTTTATTTTTTTTCAATATCAAAAATCAAGGCCCAAAAATGCATCATTATCAGAACATAAATAATATATTTCACTAATACAAAACTTTCCAGCTACCCAAACAGTAAAAATGTATATATGTGTGTGAGGAGGAAACCTTTAGTGCACCGGGAGGGGCTGTGTGTACCACTCAGCAAAGCCCCTAGTGCACTGAACATTTTCTCATGTGTGTGTGTGTGTTTTCTCATGAACTAGTTGCTTACCATATTTTTGGACCATTTGGTGAAAGGAAGGGAGGACATATGGTGCAATGTGATGGTTGAGAGACATGGGCTTGGACCAGGTTTCCATAGAAACCTTAACCATCTTTCTCATGTCACCACCATGAAATTGCAAAAGATTGAAAGAAGTGCCTTGGATCCCTTGCTTCCTCAACTGCTTCTCTAGGCTTTTGGGTCTCCACCAAACAACATAAACAACTCTCATAAGTCCATAGAGGACTAATGAGGCACTAGAGATCAAAATGGTGGTGATCAATGTGCAATTTTCCATTTTTCTTTTCTTTTGTTTCCAAAAAATGAAGTATCTTGAGTTTTTGATGGGAATAACACCTGAGTTTGTAAGGAATTTATAGCACATTTGATGTCAGTAATATACTTGATCTCCAAGGAGTCAAAAATGAGTATGGCAGCAGAAGTTGAATTAACATATGGTGTATATTATACACATCTTATTCTTACTTTAGAGTCCACTTTTTAAACAGAATCTTAAGGGCTCAATTCTTGGGGATCAAGGCGATGACAAACATATATTTATGACATGGGTTGATCGAAATATAAAAGATAAAACAAAAATATGCAAACACATATTCATAATCATACACACATGCTCAGCGGCCCAACGGAACAGAGGATGACAAACAGAGGAGAAAAACAGTGAATTGTAGAGAGAGAGAGGCATACCAGGGAAATTAAATTTGTGGACTGAAGTGTTGCCTGCATTAATAAAAAAGAAAATTGAATTTCAGTGAATATCTATACAAAACACTCGTTCAAATGAAAATATGACAACCACCCTTCAAGAAAAAAAAAGTCAGATCACCATTGGAACGTTATCTAGAATTTCACTAGGTCAAAATTGAATATCTATCCCATTTCATAAGAAATTTGGCCTGTTTCATTCCTTTTGTTCTACATTATCTAAAAACAGTAAAAATTATATCTCTCAACTGTTTCGATTTGTGCATGTGATAAGCGAAAAGATTGAACATTACCTGTAGCCTTTGACGCCTACAAACCAAAGCTAAGAAAGAGTAATTGAAGGTTGTCTCCCTTGTCTGAGTAAGAACCTTCACTGATATACAAAAATCATAAAAAAGAAAGATTGATGTTAATATTTTTGTTAAATTAAAAATTATAAAACTCTAAATCGAATTTCAGCACTAGCAGAAATCGAATCCGTAAATCTAAAATAATTCGAATTTCAATCAACCGAAAAATTGAAAAGAAGTAAAGAACTCACCTTCTAAGACCAAATCGCCAATTCGAATTTCAATTTTCGTGATTCGACTTCTTCTTCTTCTTCTACTCCATGGAAATTGTTCTTCAAGATCAAGCAATTCCGCTGTTTCTGAGCTCGAATTCTCAAGACTCGTTTTTAGTGACAAAAGAAGGAACATCAGAGTCGAATTGTTGTTGGTGATCAGTGATCTGATCCATGAAAATGGAGTCAGAGAACCGGTTGACCCGCGAAAAAGAGAGCAGAAAAAGTAAAAAAGTAAAAAAAGTAAAAAATTAAAATTTTAACTCGTAAAAAATTGGGCTTTATTAAATATTTCGAAGGGAGCTTACAGTCTGGGCTTTTAAAATTGGGCTTTTAAAATTGGGCTTTTAAGATTATTTAACGACTTTCATTTTTACATGTTGTTAAGGATATATTTTGGTGCAGTGATAATGGAGTGGTGTAATGTTTTCTATTAAAGAGGGCAACCTAGCAATACCAGATGCACCACTCAACATATGCATTCAGCATTTCATGTAAAAATACACTACAAGTTTACTGTTATGAACATTTTACGGAAGATATATCCAGATATTTTATGGAAATGAGAACACATTCTATATCTATATCGATACCCTTAAATTACCGAATATCAACAGATATATCATAGATATTACAGGTATTTTAAACCATGAGCGTAAGCATATATTATTTTTTTTTTGAAAGGCAATTTATTGAGAAAAGCCAAAGAAGGCAGCAAGCAAGGAACAAACGGAGCCGACCACGCGGCCCGAGCAAAGACCCAAAAGCAAGCTACAACAAGCAAAGCAGAACCCGCCACAAGCAGCTGCCCAAAAAAACCCAAAAAAGCAACAAACGCCCAAAAGAGAACACAACATAACAGAAAAACAGCCCAAAAAGACCCCAAAACGAAACCCAAAACAAACAAGAGCCAGAACAAAGAAAACGAAAAACCAGGACAAGAACCAAACGACAAAAAACAAACCAAAACCAGCCGAGCACATCACTTCATAGACTTGTGTTTGATTACCAATCTTCTCACTAGTTCTTGAAACCTATTATCATTCACCTCCCCCCGACTTGCAATAATCTCTAACAACTCCCTTTTTTTACCGTAGAAGTTGAAGCCCATAGCCATACCCTTTTCAAGCACTTTCACGACTTCATCCTCGAGATTCTACTCCACATTGTTAATGAGCAGCTCATGATTACACTGCTTCATTTTATCACAGACTCTAGAACTCCTAAGAATCATATTGTGCCTTTTCTTTGAAGCACTACCTTTCCTCCCTCTTCTTATTTCCGGGGAATGAACTGAACTGGAAATGAGCACAGAACTATCAGCCTGCAAAAGGCTTGGATTGTCACTCAAAACAGCCTTGACACCAACAGGGGAGCTGTACATAACATCTGAAGAAATTTCGGTCAATGGGCCTACATTGACCACTTCATCCCTTAACTTTTCCTCTGATGGGCCTTCACCCCTTTCTTGGCCCAAGTCACCTTCAAAATTCTTGTCTGAAACTGAACCATCATCCCTTTTGTGTGTAAAACTAGCTTTCACGCCTAGAGACCCACACATCCTACTGATGATGTCCTCCCCTCTATGATCAGCTATCTCTGACATATTTTCAAAATAAAGCTTAAAGGGTATGGGTCTGGCTGACACCTTAGCTCTCTCATAGCTGTCCACCTGTGTAGCCTTGTCTCTCTCATCTGACACCTTCCTTACCTCTTCACAGTTTTCCACGACAGAGAGAGGAATCCCTCCCCCATCATCAATCGGATTTCGACCACCCGCCGGAATCATGCCGAGAAATTTCTCTAGCCAACAATTATCGACCAAAAATTGCTCCTCTAAAATCTTGACAACAAAACACTTACCTCCCATCACAACATTAATCTGAACGGGACTGTGCCACTCTTGAGGCACCAGCATTAACACCCTTCCTCTGTCCAAACGAACTCTGTTTTGGGTCTCCTCTTCCACACAAACAGGTTCTCCAAGTTGCCTGCCTAATTTCATGAAGAAACAAGAGTTCCAGCACGACAAAGGAACCCCCCAACAACTGATCCACACCAGCTTGGATTTCGGAATGAACTCGTCGGACCACTCATTCATGGAGACAAAGTAATCCTCCCATAAAGACCTGCTACTTACGAATCTGTCCTTTTCTTGAACTGATCCAAAACACCAAATAATGAATTTATCCCCTAAATAATTTGATTGAAACGAGAACCCTTCAGACCACAAACGAGAGTTCACTTTAGCAACATCTGAAAATTTTTTGAGCACTCCAATGGTACATCTAGATAGCCACAACTCCTCTTTGTCCACCATATCCCAAGACATGGATAATCCTTCCTCTGAAGCCTTCAAACACTCATCATTGCCTCTAATCGGATTCTCGGTTACCACTTCCGCAAATGTCCGCTTCCTTTGTTGTCCTTTCTTAAAACCGGAAACCATTCCATCCACCTTGCATGCCTCTCCGTCCATCGTTCTTGAGCCACTTTGTCTGAACACCAGAAACCTTCGATTCTTCCATCCAGAAGCAGCCATTTTCGAAACTATACACCACCCACGGATTTGTCTTCCGTTCACCATTTTTGCCACCAAGTTGGCTTCCGCCCACGATCCAAACCTCACAAAAGCGAAGCTACTCCTTCTATGGCTGAATCTATTGGAGAGAAACACATCTCTCACTCTACCAAAAAACTTGAAAAAATGCCACAACTCCTTCAAATCCACCTCCGGATTCAGATTGTCGATGAAGATAGAGAACAACCCATCCCGGAAATCCTTTCGCACTACCCTACCGTTGATTGCGATCTGACTCCCTTCACGGCCAAGGGAGTCAGACTGTCTCTCACTTGAGCTCTTCATCCCATATTGAGCTGGAGATTGGGTACAGTGTTAATCATGTGCGTAAGCATATATTATATGAAGAACACACCATGTACATCACACCATGACTTAGCCTTTAACAAAGATTATGCATGAATTGACAACACAAGAATTAACTTCTTCTCATATAAATGTGAATGAAATTTTTTAAGTCATTTCCAATTGTAAATTTCTGGTATCAATCAATTTAATTATATGCAGGCTTCGGTGTAGATTTTATTTTATTTTATTTTATTTTTTTACATATTATCTATCTACCTATCTAGATCATATATATGTATATATATTACAGTATTCGAGTCACTGATTTATGAGTCATTTACCCAAATTCTAAACTCATCCATCTACCGACTGAGCTACGTCCCTGAACCATTTAATTAATGTCGTTTCCAACCTTTTTTTTCATCTAATTAGTTACTTGATATATCAACATAGTTTCATCTTAATTGCAAATCTATTAACATTTCCATTGATAATTGCAAGTACTACTAAGTTATTAAATACTGCATGCGGGCACGTCCCAAGTCACATATATTCTTCAACCACCATAGTTTCTATCAACTGGAATCTTTAATAAGCTGCTGGTAAAGTTTAACAACACATCCCTAATTCCTTATTTGAAAAAGATTGACATTGTCAAAGTATAATTGCTTAACAAGTTACAAGTTCGAACACACCCCACTCAAATCAGGAGGTTAATATTAAAATACATTCTAAATAGGGTTCAAAATTTAAATGTCACTATTTAGGGTGGTTTTTGTGAAAATAGCAGTGGTTTAATAATCTAAGTTTAAAAGGCACCTATTTCGGTGTCCAGACAAAAATACCCTTATTTTTGTCTGCTTGTGGCTTTTCAAAGTTGAGAGAAAAAACCAAAGAGAGAGAGAGAAACACGACAAAAACAGTGACCGGTCAAACAAATCCGACAGAAATACCCACAGCATACTCACCGGCGGTGGACCTACAGTAATTTCAGTGGAGGAGAAAGCTTTTCTGATTGACAGTGGTAAGTTTATTTTTCGATTTCGTTTTCCTTTATGTTGTTGAAAAATATATGTTCGTTGTTGTTTCCATTAGGTTTTTGTTGTTAGTTTATGTGTGTTTCATTTAGATTAGGGTTCTGGGTTAGTTTAGGTTTAGATTAGGGTTTGAATCTGTACAGTAGGGAGGTAGAAGACGATGAAAATTTGAGATTCCGAGCCTTTTAAAACCTTGTCCGAGCCTTTTCCGAGCCTTTTCCGAGCCTTTTTAAACAGTATCCGAGCCTTTTTAAGGGAATATGAATAGTTGTTTCTCCGAGCCTTTTAAAGCTTTGTCCGAGCCTTTTAAACCATGATCCGAGCCTTTTTCGAGCCTTTTAAGGAATATGAATAGGTTTGTGCATTTTAATCTCCGAGCCTTTTAAACCTTAATCCGAGCCTTTTCCGAGCCTTTTCACAAATACTCCGAGCCTTTTAAGAATTTCAATAGTTTTCTCTGCAATTTCAATCTCCGAGCCTTTTAAACCTTGATCCGAGCATTTTCCGAGCCTTTTCACAAATACTCCGAGCCTTTTAAGAATTTCAATAGTTTTCTCTGCTTTTTCAATCTCCGAGCCTTTTCAACCTTGATCCGAGCTTTTTCCGAGCCTTTTCACAAATAATCCGAGCCTTTTAAGGAATATGAATAGGTTTGTGCATTTTCAATCTCCGAGCCTTTTAAAACTTAATCCGAGCCTTTTCCGAGCCTTTTAACAAATACTCCGAGCCTTTTAAGAATTTCAATAGTTTTCTCTGCTTTTTCAATCTCCGAGCCTTTTCAACCTTTATCCGAGCCTTTTAACCCTTTAGCCGAGCTTTTTCCGAGCCTTTTTATATAATGTCCGAGCCTTTTGATATAGTGTCCGAGCTTTTTGATTTACTTTCCGAGCCTTTTCATGAACTGATATATGTATATTTTTATTGTGATTATGCAGATGAGGAATCCGCTGAAAGATTTCCTTAAAACTCCAGAGGAGGAAAGGTACTCAGGGAAAATAACTCGCCATGACCATTTTGACGACCTTACAGATATCGACAATGCATTGAGTAGGGTACCTGAACATTTTCAGGCTGAAGATCGTCGTCGTTATACTGAGTCATGTTTTGGACACTTCCTCTCGATGCATCGGCAGATGACGTTTTCAGCTGGAATTGTCCATCGGTTGCTTATTCGGGAGTTGCATCACGATGGGCCGGAAGATGAGATGAGGTTTCTGTTGGGTAGACATTCAGTCCGGTTCTCGAAGGTCGAGTTTTGTCTGATCACCGGATTGAAGTTCGGAGAACTTCCCGACACGTCGACCTACAATATGGTGCAGAATGGCATACATCAGCGGTACTTCGAGGGTCGAGATGACATCGAGTATGGAGAGTTGAGAGCCGTACTGCGGATTGGTGTTTTCCATGAGCAGTATGATGCGGTTAAGCTATGCTTATTGTATATGCTTAACTGGATATTGATGGGGTTGGACGAGAGACAGAAAGTTCCAGTATGGCAGTTTCGCCTAGTCGAGGACTTGGACGCATTTGATGCCTTCCCCTGGGGTGCACATGTGTTTAGGCAGTCTATTTCTTGGTTCAAGCATGCGTTGGACGATCGACGGCGGCGGTTTGAACAACGACAGCGAAGAAAGGGCGCTGACCAGCACAAGGTGGAGACATACAATATATACGGTCTTACGCATGCACTGTTGGTAAGAATTTAGAAATTTAATCCGTAAGTTAATTGTATTTTTTTATTTCATATAACTGATGTATTGGATTCTTAATGCAGATATTTGCTTTTGAGGTCATCCCTGAGCTTGGCAACACCGGATGTGGAACTCGCAGGGACATCGACCTATCCCCTCGTATTCTAAAATGGCAGTTGACTCAGCGACCAAGGAGTGAGAAGCTGGATGCCATTTTCATTGAAAGGGTAAGCATTTTTTATGTTGTTAATGTTCATAGTTATTAGTATATACAATTCACAATGGTCTAACTATGATTTCAGATGTTTGCGAGGGTGGAGTTGGTGCCGACCGCAGCTGAGCGGGCTGAGCGATACTTCGAGGGCATTTCTGAGGGAGGCAATCTGTATGATGCCGATTTTGTACATGCTGACATCCCGAATCCTGACCAGACTACGACTGCCCGAGACAGTGATACTGAGGGTCCAATTTCCGACCGCAGTGATATGGAGTGTTCTGATATGGAGGGCACTAGTGGGAGTCGTAGGCGGGTTCGGTTCGTGTTACCCAGACAGCCTCGAGCTGGAGGTGACTCCAGACGAGGCGATGGAGGGGTTCCTGACTCAGGAGGAGGCGATGGAGGGGTTCCTGAGGTATGTACAAATATTTCTGTCGCCTTATTTTCTCTGAATTTAGTATTCAATGATTTTAGTACTGAAACAGTTCTAAATTTAATCAGGACCATCGGTATACTGAACTGATGGATGCGGTCCGAGGGTTACGTGCTGAAATGAAAAAGAACGAGGAGAAACGAGATCAACAGCATCAGGAGTTGCTGGATTTGATTCGGGGTCTTCAGGGATCGACGTCGACGTCGCAGCCCCGTAGTTCAGGTCCACGGTTCGATGACCCACCGTTCGATGGCCGAGACCAGGACTTCACTCCTAGGGATAGGACGGGTAGTCATCAGGACGGGGCAGAGCCACACACCAGGCATCATACTACGCACTTCTCCGATCCAGATCAACAGGGGCCTGGTGGCACTGGCGGTACAGGGACATCGCCTATGGATACAGAGCAGATACATAATCCCTCCATTCGTAGAGGCGATCCCAGCGGGTTTACCCCAGCGGAGCTGACACCTACAGGTGATCCATCCTTACTGAGTTCCTTCGGACAGCGCACCTCTCCCGCAGGGGATCGACGGGGACAGAGTCCCTCGTTGCAGGGCACCCTAGCAGCAGATCCACAGGGACAGAGTCCTTCCTCAGAATGCCACCATTCAGTTGATCCGAGCTCAGTTCTCCCCTCCAGGCAATCCATGGGAGATGATTTGGTCCCTCGCGACGCACCTCTCCGGTCCATCCCACCCGATGAACAGGGAGGGAGTTCCCCCTCACACCGCACCGATCCCAGTGATTTGGAACGGACTCCCCCACCCCTAAGGCGTGGACACCGAATTCGACGTCGAGGTTGGAGGGACCGGACCCCATACACGGACCCATGTAGACCGAAGAGACCACGAATGTTGCCGCCGCCAACACATGAATGGATGCCACACGCATTGGTAGATCCTGAGCACCTTGCGGCGTACATGGAGTACAAGAGGAACCCGGGGACTGAATTGTAAGTATAATAGTAAAAATTACAATATGTTTATACTTTTTTCGACATATATGCAAGTAAGTATTGTGTAACGTGTTCAACAATTATGCAGGCGTGATGTGGATCTGCACGACCCAGTTGGTGTCGATGTGCTTTGGTTCCACCGGTTTCAAACCAACTTGATGGAGTTGGAGGATACGGTATGTTTCTTACTTGAATTGTCCGTATAAGTTTCATTCAGAAATGGTGGAATCCTAACAATACAAATTGTTGAAATTGTCAGCACATTGATGCATACTTGAACATTCTCCGGAATCGTCAGCGAGCATTCCCCACTGTCTACAGTTCGAGGGTCAACATACTGGATTCTCAATTCTATGTAAGTGTTTATATTGTACGGTTTTCGCTTCAACTTCTTTCATTCAAATATTTGTTGCCTAACATTTTTTAAATTTAATCTATACAGTCATTGTTATATCATGACTGGGACAAAATCGCCACTGGTGAGGAGAGGAAACCTCGAAAGGGTTGGTCTGTGTTCAACCACCGGTGGGCCCGTGATGAGCTTGCGGTGGTACGTGGAGAGCTCCCGTCAGGAATCCGACCATGGCACGATGTTGACTTGGTGAGTATTTATTTTTAATTTGCGTCCATGTGTATAATAACAAAATGTGATAACACTTTGGAGAAACACCTACAGGTTCTGATTCCTTGCAACCTTGGACGTATGCATTGGGTCATGGCCAGCGTCGACCTCATGAAAGGCCAAATTCTCGTGTTTGACCCGTTCAGACGACAGGTCCCATTTAGGCACAGGAATGCCCAGTTCGCGTGCTTACGGTGGTTGCTACCGTCGATGTTGGATGCGGTGCACTTTCACAGGAACAGACAGAGGGGTGATCCGACGTACAAATTGAAGAATGGGCCCTTTCGGATGTTGTTCGTGTCAGCCGACCGCGTGCCCCAACAGACAGAGGGGTATGAATGTTTCAAGTTAATATTCTTTCCCAATTGGTTTTAATAACATTCCATTCTAATGGTTGTTCATTTTATCCCAATTGTAGGGGAAATTGTGGTGCCCATACTCTGAGAATGATTGAGTACCTGACGGCGAACAGGGATACGTTCGACTGGTCAGAGGACGATATGACCACTATCCGAGAGAAGATGGCTGTGGAGGTTTATTGTAACTCCAAGGCCATGTAGTTGATGTACATAACGTTTGACTAATGAAATGAAGACATTTTTTATTTTTTATTTTCAAGTGTTTGCAGTTATCAGTTAAAGACACATTTCATACATTGAGCACCTTCAACAATACAGGAAATTCATGAACACTATAACAAAGGATCAAGTAGACGAAGATTTAATTCAAATAAAATTTTGAACATAAAATCAATCAAATTAGGACATAAAAGCATAAAAACCCCGAATGTCATAAAACAACTATATCGAGCATGGTTCCCAAAGTTTGAACGATGTTGGAAGACATCAAGTTGGAGACATGTTCCTCAATTGCAAGCTTTTCTGGTGGCAATTCCTCTTCCTCTTCTACTGTCTTGTTATGTTTGATCACTTTTATTCATTCAACGGTAGAGTCCTTCTCAGGGCATGTTTGTTTGTTGTGTCCAATTGAGTGACAGATGCTGCACTTGCGACGGTATTCATCGGGGACAATGGTGCTAGGACCTTCATTAACCATAGGCGGGTTGGAACACCTCCTACTATTATGTCCTGATTGTCCACATCTTCTACACGACTGTGTGGTTATCCTCTCTGAAGACGAGGCATGTCGACCCTCCATCGGGCGACCTGATTGTCTCTTCGTATTTGGATTTAAAACCACCCGCGCTGCGATGTCAGATGGCACTACCCATGAAGAAGGATGGCCAATAGGCATAATAGGAACCGAGTACGCATCAATAAGTGTCTCCCTCTTGTAGTAGTCTGCACACAGAGATGTGAAATCCAAGTTCTGCTCCCTACAATAAGGAAAATGGTGAGATTCACGTTTGGGTAATATAAAGCGTTAACTGTAACTTTTCATGTACCTTGCCGATGCGAGTGCGTGTGAACATGGTAAAAAGTCCATTTGGAATTTGTTACATGTGCAAGTCTTCCGGGCCAAGTCAACCGTCCACTGTTTTCCCTTGTGTCTGACGGAGAATATGTTCCAGTCAACTGGATTTACGGTCATATAACCGCACTTCTCGACACGTTTCAAGATCGCAAGATGTGCTGCATCAGTCAATCGATGACGCATGGACTGTGCAGCTGCATGACGATCGTGAAACCACATTTGTAGCATATTCCTAATGAACTCTGCCAGGGTCATCAGTGGCAATTGCCTTGCGAATTTTAGGCATGAGTTTATGCACTCTGCAACATTTGTGGTCATCACCCTGTACCTTCTTTGGGGACAGTGAACGCGGGACCACTTGTGCGGACCGGCATCAATGGCATAATCGAATGCAGCCTTGTGCAGCTTACGTAACTCCTCCATGTGGCGGTCATACTCGATTTCACTGTACGATCTAGCTGCGTTATCCATTATTTTGGCAACATCCTTTCTGTGGAATCTCTTCTTCATATTTTCAGCAAAATGCCAGCAACATATGGTATGGGTTGCATAAGGGAACACTTTAGAAATCCCTGCTTCAATGCTTGCATGACGATCTGAAATGAAAACCAGATCATCTATATGACCAAGGGCACCCCTCAAGCATTCCAAAAACCATTCCCACGAAAGGTTGTTTTCTGAGTCACCGTACCCAAAACCAATTGGATACACCTGTTCATTTCCATCTTGTGCAGTTGCAACAAACATTGTACCCCCGAATCTTCCCTTCAAATGGGTACCATCAACTGCAATCACAGGACGCATACACCTCCGGAAACCTCTAATTGAGGACCCTAACGACATGAAAAAGTAGAGGAATTTACCATCGTCAGTGCACTGTAACTCAGTGATTGTGCCAGGATTTTGTTGTTCCAAAACGTATGCAAAAGATGGCAGTAGTTGGAAAGTTTCTTCATGCGTTCCATAGGTCAATGACAATGCATATTGCAGGGCATCATGTGCCTTACTGTACATGATTTGGATGCCATACATTGTTTTCATATCGGCAATTATGTCCTTCGGACGCATAAGACGACCATCATGTTGTTGAAGTCTAGGTGCCACGACTTCTCCGATTGTGACTGCACTAGCTTGTCGGTGGCGACGGTGAATCTCCTCCAAGGGACAACTGTGTTCATTGACAAAACTTCTGACTTGAAAGTAAGTCCCTTCATTTCTCCTTACCGCTCTTAATTTCCACGTACAGTCGTCAATGATGCACACCAAATGTAAAGTTGTCTTATTGGACCTTTTGACCTTCCATTCAAAGTTCTGCTGCATCGCAAAATGGCCAATTAGCCTCTTCAAATCCTTTTTACTTGGAAAAAATTGACCTTTATAAATCATGGTTCTAGGTTCTGGCGCTGCCAAGGTGCTGCTTCTACCAATACCAAACGAGTATGAATTTGCTCCGGGAATAACCCACGTTGGCGTATTAGCAAAATCAGATGTTGTTACATTATTACGGACCTCGGAACTCCCAGGCATATCTGGTGCAGTGCAACTAACTCCTTGTACACGTCTACCACGTGTTTCAATTTCTGCAGGCTCTTCATCGATATTTTGTAGATCATGAACCTGTTCATTATTGGCCTCATTATCCACCTCATGGTTCGGGCAATTGTTCTGGTCATTGTACTGCTCATTGTACTGCTCATTACACGGCTCAATTCCACAACCAAACATATGACCAATTTGAGGTTCAACTGCATCTGCATGGTTGACCGCTACCGGTGGGACACCACACATGTTTCCCCCATCTTCGGTGGCGCTTCTTTGGCTTAACACTTGGTTGCTACCACTGAAGGATCCTAATTGTTGGGTATTTTCAGTAGGGGGAATATCATTCCCTATCACATCTCCAGCTGTCCTCTCAGTTAGACTGACACATACTTGAGGGATCACCCGATCTTCCCCTAGCATAAATTGGACATCGTCGTCATTTCTTATAAATGTTCGACATGTACTGCCAGGAACGATTGATATCGATGACAGATCCACATTGAATTTGTTTACATCATACTTCACAATGGTATGCACGATCGCCACCAATTCTTCGTAAGTCATATTCCGTGACACATACATTCCCCGGTTATCGGATCCAACAAACCTCTGACTTCCGTCGGGTAACTGCTCCCATCGACCGTTGTAAGATATTACTATTCTAGCCCGATTCATGATGCTGTCAAATTAATAATCCCATTGATAAGAACCCAGGACTATAAAATATTTTCAGATATTAATTTTATAAAGGCTCGGACAACACTTGCAAAGTGTAGGAGAAGACTTCAAAAGTCTCGGAGAAGACTGGAAAAGGCTCGGAGAAGACATGCAAAGTCTCGGAGGGGACTTGAAAATTCACAGAAGATACTTATTCATTTAAAAGGCAACAAGACATCAAAAGTCTCGGAGGAGACTTTCAAAAGGCTCGGATAAGTCTCGAGAAGATTGGAAAAGGCTCGATACTTATTCATTTAAAAGGCTCGGAAAAACATCAAAAGTCTCGGAGGAGACTTCAAAAGGCTCGGAGAAGGCTGGAAAAGGCTCGATACTTATTCATTTAAAAGGCTCGGAAATAACATCTAAAGGCTCGGAGAAGGCTCGGAGAAGGCTGGAGAAGGCTCGGAGAAGGCTCGGACAAGGCTGGAAAAGGCTCGGAAAAGGCTCGGAGAAGGCTGGAAAAGGCTCGGAGAAGGCTCGGAGAAGGCTGGAAAAGGCTCGGAGAAGGCTCGGAGAAGGCTGGAAAAGGCTCGGAGAAGGCTCGGACATAATTTTAAATAGCTAGGACAGAACTTACAAAGTCTCGAAGATCAAAAATTCTCACAATGGCTTAAGGTTTACAACTACTACAACAGATTTGTTTATCTACAAATGAAAATGTGAACAAATAAAAAGAAGTATTTGCAAGAAATATTACCTTGTTGTTGAGAAAGCACGTCGAGTTCTTTATAAGTTGAAGAAGAAACCCGAGATAGAGAGAGAGAGAGAGAGGGTTACTCTGAGAAATTTTTTTATTGGAAGTGACGACAGAGAAAAGTACAAACAGATTAACATAAATGATTATCTAAGGTCAATTTTGGTAGTTCACCATAATAGGTGCCTTTTAAACTTAACTTATTAAACTAGTGCCTTTCTCACCACATCAATTTAAAAAGGTGACATTTCTCACCAATTCCACTTCTAAATATTAATATTAATATTAATAATTTAGAATTACTATAATTTTTGCTACAATGTTAGCTTATCTAGTAAACACATGATCGAATGGAGAAATAAAGTTTGCTCGGTTTTTTAAAGTTTTAGCTTAGGCATTTTAACAAACAGTTATACTTGTTCATTTTACGATTGCACCTGACTTTACAAATGATTTACATTATTTACAATTGCACCTAACTTTACAAATGATTTACATCATAACTTAGTTACGTAAATGTATTCATATAGCCCTAACACGATCCAAATAACATGTTACAAAATTGTTGTAAGGAATAAAAAATCTGAAAACCTACTTCGCCAACAGTCCTCTAGGTATTAATTCACTAAATTGAAATTCCATTCACAGAACATTCCACAGGACAGGTATCCAGTAATGTTGATTCTGGATTATCCAGCTCTCAAGTATCTCGGTAGAAGTGTGCAGGTTTACCGGGTCATGGGAACACCGTTGAGCAGCTATTATGCATAAGATCTACCTGGGCCATTGATGGTCGATTTGCATCTTCTTGCACACATTAATCCACAGTGGAACCACCCCACACTTAAAGGTGTCCCTGCCCTATGGTTTTCCCAGGCCCGCAGAAGTTAACAATGTACACCAAAATTTGATGGACATATGTTCTCTCGTCTAAATGAAGTTATCCTTCCCTAGGTCTCGCAGATTGACCTTTTCCCCGCATTTTATACAACAAGACATGGAAGGAAAGCATCCAGCTGACATTCTTTTATGATGTACCTGGAGAATGAAGTTATCTAGGACATCCTCAGCATCATAAGCAATTTTGGTGATGCCAGTGAGCCACTTTCTTCTGCCCTTGCTATGTAACACTGCATCCATCCCAGTTCATCTTTCAGCCACTGCACTTCTTCACTAACTCTTCTCAAGTTCTCCGTTATTATTTCATTTGCTATATGCGAATTTATTTAACTTACAAGGTCCCCACAACTCTTTCCTTTAGTTTCGGCATGAGTTTGGTCCCTTTCGAACAACCTCATCATTCCATTCATGTCTTGGTCTATAAGAATGTTACTGGCTTTAAGGTCATGATGGATGATCTACATTCTAGAATCTTCATGAATCCCTCAAGACGCCAAGATGAGATTGTGGTTCTTAGCATACGTGTTGTTAGTTGTGAAGTTTCCTGTTCGGTAACATCTTTGGTCAGTTATTATGGGGGTATTTTAAGCAGCCTTGCTAGTCTATCTGCTGTTGCTTTTAATTCAAGTTAATGAAAACAATACAAAAATTTAGAAGCTAATGAAAACACAATCACCCCCAATGAAGCCCACAAAAATAGACTAGAATGAAAGAAAGTTTTGATGTGTGTAACCCGTACAATTTTATTAGGAGATGAATCAGATGATGATATTGGGACATGCAATATCAGGTAAAAGTATATTAAAATTGTACAGGTTACACACATCAAAGCTTTATTTCATTGTAATCTGCTTTTATGGGCCTCATTGGGGTACCATTACTCATATTAGTTATTTTGAAGCTATATGCAACTTTTGTCTGATATTGCATGTCTCAAAAGCATAAAACAATTAACACACATTTACATTTATTATCATCATCATCTGATTCATCTCCCAATAACACGCATCAAAACTCTCTTTCATTCTAGTATATTTTTGTGGGCTTCACTGGGGTCCCATTACTCATATTATTTATTTTGTTGCTATATGAAGAGGGGAATCTTCTTGGGAGCCCCATCTGTCCTTTTGAAAAAAAAATTACAAGTTTTTAATAGTATATTAAATTGTCCAAAGAAAATATTACCGCTTTGAAAAATGCTGCAAAATAAAAACAAGTTTGTCAATGTTTTACGTTCTATGAGTTTTTCTTCATCCAATGGTTCTTTTTTCAGGAGATGATCATCATCTTAATTAATATTAATTAAGTTGAATATGAGAAAATAAAAAAGTTGGAAATAATAAGTGAAAGAAAAAGAAAATTAAAACCATACCGGACACAAGAAACAACAAACATCTAAATAATTAAGAGCCGAAAACAGAGAAATTGTATCAAAGATTCAAAGGGAGCATATGAGTTTTGTTAGTTATATAAAAATACAGTGAAAGTGAAATGGGTTCTTGTTTCTCTGAGTTATTATCAACTCTCAGTCTCTCATTTGTATAAACATGCACACTTTCTGAAGAAGAATATCAACTGTTTGTGTTACATTTATATCCTCATGCAATATTAAAATTTCTTCAAATAAACTATTAATTAAGGGATATAAATGTCATTTGGTATATTTTATTTATTTATTTATTATTTTTTATATTTTGATTATGCCTTTGAACAAGTTTTGAAATTATTTACAAGTAAATACAAAATTAAATGTTAGAGGAATTAAAATGTCACTAGCAGTTTAAGAAATTAAAAAAGAAAAAGAAAAAAAGAAAGTGAAAAGCATTGCAGACAACTAGAAATTTTCTCAGATGGCTTCTAGGTATGTCAACAATGTCAACAACTTGGATCAATCAATTAGACCCCAGATCGAGAAGTAAGTACAAAGAATCATTGGATGTGCAGAGGCTTGTAGAGCATCGATGGCCTTGAACACGTAATCTGCAAGAGAAATTCAAAAGCCAGAATGAACACATTTTCAGTACTGCTGATCATCATAAATCCAGATCGATAAAGGCATTTAGTTAATCCTTTTGTATGTGTAAGTTAAAAGTATTATAAGAGAGAGTGAATGATATATATCAGTTAATTACCTTGTTCAATTCTGCCTTGTACACGAATTCTACACGAACAAAATTTAACGGGGCTGGGATTTGAGAAGAAGAAATAGAAAGTGTGGGATTTGAGAAGAAACTAGAGAGAGAGAGAGAGATTTAGAAAATCAAAGAGAGTTGAGTTGGGATATATATATATATATATTTGAGAAGAAGAAACTGAGATTTTCAAATATATATATAAAGAGATTGATAGAGAGAGAGAAAGAGAGAGAAGGAATGGGTCAATGGACTTATGGGTAGGCATGGCTTCAGATATATGCATTATTTGAAGTAAGAAGTAATGTTCTATTTTCCTTTCACTTGTCTACAATCATAATTATGACATTATTGAATGAGGGAGCTCATTTTCTTATGTGTTGGAACACCACTAGCTATATATCCCCTTCACCCAATCACATGTCGACAAATCATCCACTTTTTTTTTTTAAATAAATAAATTAAAAACAAGAATGTACAAAAACCTAGTAGATATATGCTTTTGCAATGTTTGGTATAATTGTGTGTCTATGGATTCTGATGATATCAAAAGCATTAAATTTCCACTTTATTTTTTTTTATACAAAAAGGTTCGGGACATATCCATAAATTTTTGTTGCCATTACACTGAAACAAAACTTTTAAGAGGGGTCAAAGTGAATAAATTACAGAATTTTAAGGAAAAGTGTATAATTTGTAAAAGTATTTTAAAAAAGTTTGCACACCACCGGCTTTCTTGTATAACTAGTGATTGCTTGAAACTCTTTGAGTTGATCATATAATGATATAGTTTTTTTAGATGCCGAAACTATTGGACCGTCTCTTATGAAAAATTTGAGCTCCAAATTACCATCAAAGTTTTTGGCTCAAATTAATGGTCCAAATTCACTTATAGAAGTGATAAATAAAAAATGAAATAAAGCTAGGGAGAGATCATTTAATTTGGGTCCTACATGTCTTAATTTAATTTAAAGAAATATTATATGGGTCTATTGTATTAAATTATTAATAAGGTTGATCTCGAGAACAAAACCTCCGTTGCACATCACCTCATAGCAGAGATGGTAGTGTATCTCCCTTCCACACCAAGTGGAAACATGTGTAAGGAGTTTTTTCCCGGTTTGTGAAAATATCTATCTGGACTGCACATATATTTTCTAATCTTGTCAGGTCCCAGCAGTCCTATTGTGATATTTATAAATGTAATACTTAAAAGGGGAATCCAGGGCCTGCAGGAATTGAGGGAGTTCTTAGAGATTCTAAAGGCAAGATTTTGTGCACCTTCACGGAGCATAGGGATTCAAGATTCGATTAAGTCAGAGATTATGGCTATTTTGAAAGCTTGTGAGCTTTGCACCTCCAATTTTGCTCTGGTGGGCAAAAAAATCTCTATAGCTAGCGACTCAAAGGTGGCCTTCTCTTGTGTCAACGACAATGACTTTGGCAGCTTTGAATTTCTGAATATCCTGTATAACATTAGAAGCCTTATTCATTCCATGAGAGATGTCAGGGTCGTTTATAATTCAAGGTCTTCCAATTCTGTTGCAGACAATCTGGCTAGGTTGTGTTCTTCGAACTGTGGCGATAAGATGTATGGGATGTGTAAAAATATTAATACTTAAAAAATTAATAAATAAATAAATAAAACTCGAATAGTCATTTTTTTTTCCTGTACGAAAGAGCAATAATGTAGGGGAATATGGAAACCCATATTCCTGTATTTATCATCCATTAATTTTTACTATTTACACCCACACACATCTCAGACGATAACATCACTTTATTCTCTTATCACGAGATTCTAAAGAAACAATTTACAAAATAATAATAAAAATAATTTCAAGGGGTCCAACACTCCAACCTTTCTAAAATTATGAATTAATGATCCTTAAGCATGTGGAATTGCATATATATATATATATATATGCTTTTGCTCTTTTAATTTACATCATCAAATGCATTTAAAGATTTATAAACATTTTGAAAGTATTTTGACTAAAAATACATTTTTTTTAAAAAAAATCCTAATTTGGTGAAAATTGATAAGTATGGCGCACACATGATAGGGTAGGTCCCCTTGCCTACATGAATCTAAGCTCATGCCAATAAAGTCGTAGGGCACCGGCCCTATCAAATTGACATGTGATAATTAATAAACTTGCTAGCTTTTTTTTTCAATAAGGTCCACTACTGAGAAATCAGTGGACCTTATTGGTTCATTACCCAAAACATCAAAAGTAAAATAAAAGAAAAGTTTCTTTATTTGGCTTGAAGATAAAACATTTAATCGGAGAAATAACTTTGTACGTGGAAATGCATGCACATGTACTAAGTGGACTTTGATTACTCGATCTTTTCTAATTGCTGTGTACATTGAGTTTGCATAATCGTGGAAGCTGCCTACCCATAACCCATAACCCATAATCCATTCCATGCATGCACATGTGCTTCACTTTCCGAATAAAAACCATTCCTTAAACTACATCGCATTAAAATATCCACACTATCAATAGTTTATAAAAACTGTCATTACAAGCTTTAAATATATATATATATATATAGAGGGTGAGGAAGAGCTAGCAAGGCGTACGTTGCATTAAAAAAAAACAACAATCTCCTTCTCTCTCTCTAGAAAAAAAACACAACAAAACACAAAATGGCTTCTTATTATTCTTTGAACAAGATCTGCTGGCTGGCCTTCCTTGTCCTATCATTCGTCTCGGTGGCCGTTCAATCATCATCAGCCTTCGACTCCAGCTTCAACCGTCTGACAAGCATGGGACAGGATGAGGATCTATTCGAAGACAACGAGATGTTGTTCAACACAGACTCCGCACGTAGACAGCTCGAAGATGGTGCGAGGTACATAAGCTATGGAGCTCTGAAAGCGAATCAAATTCCATGCAGCAAACGTGGACAATCTTACTACAATTGCCAACGTGGCCACAGGATCAACCCTTACACTCGCGGTTGCAGTGCTATTACTAGGTGCAAGAGATACACTAAGAGGAAAAATTAATTTCAAGGAGATGGAAACTTCATTGAAAAAAAAGAGAGATATAAAAAGATTTCAAGATCATTATATTATATATGTATGTATTTATTTATATGTCCAGTGTTGTTTTTTGTTTTTTTGTTGCTTCGGCATAATTATATTTGATTTCCTCGACTAATATATATATAGTAAAGACGTTTTGAAATTATAAGTTAAATGACGTTCAACCACAGACACACATTCATATTGGGTGTGTGTATTTGTTACTTGATCTTTTCTAATTGCTGTGTATATTGGGTTTGCATATTCGTGGAAGCTAGCTACGTACCCATAAGTCCATAACCCATTCCTTGTGGCTCTCTCTCTCTCTCTCTATCAATCTCTTCTCCATATGATTCCTCACCTGCTAGTAGCTAGCTACCCACATTAATTAAGAAGAAAAAGATGACGATGATGATGATGTTGATGAGAACGGATACATTTCAATGGGCATCTTTTTTTCGTTTCATACATGTATGTTCAGAGGCATTCTAGCTTTGTACCCACTAAACAAGAAGCCACTGCACCAAGAATAAAAATTTAAATATGATTATGACCCCACAAGCAAGACAAAATAAAGAAACATCAACCATCCATCCAAAAATCTCTTTATCAGTAGTGGTTCACTGATATAAAGAGGTAGATTTCAATCAATAATTGTTTTACAAGGCATCTATATAGAATATCAAATAACATTCACAACAACCCAGTAAATTAAAATATATTTACAACATAGAGTATATATATATAGTTTGTCCTTCTATCTACATTCAATTATATGGTTTGCATAGAAAAAAACACATCATTTTGAATGCTTATATTCTAAATAACATTACTTATTTTTTTTGTGAAATTTTATCATACATTTATATAATTTAAAATTCTTACATTTGAGTCGACACCAATTATGATCCATTCCGATAAATTTCTACAGTATGTAGTTTCAAACTTGCTTTAGTTTGGTGGGTGATATACACTTCAATTAAAGAAATTATTGATTGTAGTATACCTCTTTATATATATATATATATATATCAGTAGACCAGTACTACTGATAAATTAAGAGATTTTTGGATGGAAGGTTGATGTATCTTTAATTTGTCTTGCTTGTGGGGTCATGATAATTATATTTTAATTTTTTTCTTGGTGCAGTAGCTTCTTGTTTAATTAGTGGGCTTAATTATTAAGTTTATGTGTATGTGGATCTATATTATCTCAATGCCTCTTGAATTGCATAAACAAATTCATGAATGACAGTAAGTAAATATGAATCCTCAGGTGCACGTTATTCGCATTCAAACTCGCATGCAATGGAAAGATTCCATATTGATTGATTTGTGTAATTATACAAAGAAATTTTTGGCAGCTAAAATTGACAGCAAAATAAAGTTTCAATATACCGATTTCAGTAATTTGAATAGTCTTAGGCATGGTTACTTCTTAGAAATTTCTCACTTATACCTTTATGACTATTAGAAATTACATAATAGTGTCAACCAGCCAAAAATTTCTCACTTGTACTTCTATGACTCTATTAGAAATTACATAATAGAGTCTAGGCATGGGTGGGCACCAACCCGCCAACCCAACCCAACCCGATTAACCCGACTAGAGTTTTTTTTTTGAAACGCAATTTCATTAAAAAAACCAAGCCCAAGCGGGAGGCTTAAACGTGAAGTACACTTATAGACTCAACGAAATACAAAAACAAATAACACTTCCAGTAAAACAGATCAACAGTGACCCAACAAAACCCCTTAAACAAATGACAAAAGAAACTGCAAACAACATATTCAAACAACATAACCACACATTACCGGCTACACACACCATTCCAACCTTTCACTCTGCTTAGTTGCCCCATCTTTTGCAAGACTGTCCGCCAACGAATTAGAATTACGGGGTGTGAGTTTTAAAGCTAAAGAACTACGCTGCCTGAGAATTTGCCTGATATCATAGAGCAAATTAACTTGACTAAGAAGACCAAATCTCTCCCCATTAATCCTTGCCACTACAGATTCCGAATCACTCAAAATGGTTATATTCCGATCATTTAACTGCTGACATGAAGAAATCAAGGCACACGCCTTATGAATAGAAAGAACCTCAGCAGCGCTAGGATCAACGATTCCAACAAACGACGAAAACAAACACAAAATCTTCCCCCTTGCATCACGAAGGACTCCACCAATACCACCCTCACCCAAACTTCCCCTCACTGAACCATCTACATTGAACATTAGGTCTTCTCTCACTGGAGGAATCCACGAATTCTGAACCACTAACTTCTTCGGTTTGCTATCCACACACCGACCTTGTACATCCAACAAAAGCAAAGTTGTGTCAATCTTAGATCCATAACCAAAATTTTTGAACCACCATACCACTCTAAATTCTACTGAATCGAGAGTCTTAGTCTGATCTGGATTCTTCCCGTTAAAAACAAGATCGTTGCGCATCTCCCAAATCGACCAAACCACTGCATAAAACAACAAATTCCAAGCCCTTAAACATGGTCTAGACAGACACATACCTGACCAGCTCTCCATCCATCCATTAACAGACTCATTGCAGCAAGAATATATCTCCCACCATCCCATAGCCACCATCCAAATTTTCCAAGACCAATTACAGTGCAAAAATAAATGATCTATCGTCTCAGGTCCTAAACCACACATTGGACAGTCTATGTTATTCAAATGTAACATACCAAAATTTTTTAGCACATCTCTCACCAAGATACGACCCTTTAACAATTGCCATAAGAATACCTCGACTTTCGAAGGGCAAATCCCCTTCCAAAGAAACGGACACATTGAGACACCATCACTGTTACTTTCCTCTTCCAAACATCTTCTAAAAGATTTAACCGAAAACATGCCATTTGTGCTGTAACTCCAAGCCAAAGCATCCTTGAATTCACTCTGAATTCTTGTATTTTCTAAAGCAAACATAAAGCAATTCCATTGTGCATTCTCCCAATCAAACAGTTTTCTCCTTATGTTAATCTTCCAAACCCATCTATTGTCAACAAAGCTTCCAAAATCCTTTACCATACCCATTTTATTTACTGCCAAGGCAAAAATTCTTGGAAACGCCACTTTCAAAGGATAAGAATCCCATTTTAAATCCTCCCAAAATCTTGTGTTTTCACCAGACCCAACTATCACCTGGAAACCGTCCTTTACAATCTTGTAAGTTCTTTGGCATTCTTCAAATAATTTACTTATTGATTTAACAAAACCTGAACCAGATTTCAGCCCTATAGCTTCCCAAATTAAGGGTGGATTGTTAGTAAAGTTAGATTTTGAGAAAGCATACGATAGTGTGGATCATGGTTTTTTATTGGAGGTGTTGAGTAGGATGGGTTTTGGGGCAAGGTGGATTGCATGGATGGAATGGTGTATTTCCTCTCCATTATTGTCAGTTCTGGTTAATGGGAGTCCAACGAAGGAATTTCCGATGGCAAGGGGTTTGCGTCAAGGGGACCCATTGTCTCCCTTTCTATTTAATTTGGTGGTAGAAGTGTTGAGTTGTATGTTTTTTAAGGCTAAAGATTGTGGATTGGTACGTGGGATTGGTTTTAGTAATGATGGGATTCATATTACTCATCTTCAGTATGCTGATGATACTATGTTATTTATTGAACCAAGTTTGGACTACCTTTTAAATGCAAAAAGGATATTGAGGTGTTTTGAGCTGGTTTCGGGGCTCAAAATAAATTTCTATAAATCATGTCTTGTTAGAGTTGGAAAGAAAATTCAAGGGGAAGTACAATGGGAGTATTTTTTTCAGGTGTGTCAAGGCAAACCTTCCGGTTACTTATTTGGGGCTTCCACTTGGTGGGAATTTGAGTAGGGAGGATTTATGGAAACCAGTCATCCAAAAGGTGCGAGATAGGTTAGCTCCTTGGAAGAGAGGTTTCCTAACTAAGGGTGGAAGACTGGTTCTTATCAAGGCAGTCCTTTCGAGTCTTCCATCCTATTTCATGTCGGTATTTGGTATTCCAATAGGAGCGGCAAAACAAATTGAGAAGCTTCAAAGAGATTTTTTCTGGAATGATGGAGTTTTGAAGAAAAAAGTGCATGCTGTGGATTGGTCTTCGGTGTGTAAACATAAGAAGGAAGGGGGTTTAGGGATAGGCAGAATGCAGGATAAAGGGCTGAGTTTTTTAGCTAAATGGATATGGAGATATGGTAGGGAGCATTCTTCCTTATGGAAGAAAGTAATTATAACCCGACTAGAGTTATAGAGGTACAAGTGAGAAATTTCCCAGAAACAACCATGCCTAGACTATTTCCAAATAACATGTTACAAAATTGTTGAAAAGAATAAAAAATCTGAAAACCTACTTCTACAACAGTCACTCGGTGATTGAAATCTCATTCACAGAACATTCCAGCTCTGAAGTATTTCGCCAGAAGCATGCAGGTTTACCAGGTCGTGGGAGACTCGTAGAGTAGCTATTAAGCATAAGATCTACCTGAGCCATTGATGGTCCACTTGCAGCTTCTTGCACACATAGTAGACCGATGACAATGCATTGTATCATTTCCACAGTGGAACCACCCCTCAATATGGGATCTATCACTCTTAAAGGTGTCCCAGCCCTATGGTTTTCCCAGGCCTGCAGAAGTTAATAATATTCACACATAGTTAGGGTTTTCTTCGAAATTTTATGGTATCGTTGCCATTTCCAGGCTGATTTCAAGAGGATTGAAATTTGTCAATGAAGCTACTTTGATATTAAATTAAAGGCAATTAGGAAGTTGTAATATAAAAAAGTTGTAAAAGGGAACAAAGGTAGAAATGTAGAATGCCTCTGAACATATATGTACGAAACGAAAAAAAGATGCCCATTGAAATGGAGAGAGAGAGAGAGAGAGAGAGAGAGAGAGAGAGAGAGCCACAAGGAATGGGTTATGGACTTATGGATAGGCAGCTTCCACGAAGCTTCCACGAATATGCAACCTCAATATACACATCAATTAGAAAAGAGTAATCAAAGTCCACATACATGTGCATGCATTATTTCTCCCATTAAAGTGTTTTATCTTTTAGCCAAATAAGGAAACTTTTCTTTTTATTTTACTTTTTATATTTTGGGTAATGAGGTCCTCCTTTGATGTATGCTTTAGCTTCTCATGAATAGAAAATATATATACTGATGTTTACATTTAATTTGCAGATGCGAGAAAAACAGAAGAACCCAAGCAGAAAAGGGTAAAGGAATAAATAAAGCCAAATGAATAAAAAATTAGTGAGGTGTTGAGCTTTCTCTTGCTATAAAAGGGGCCTCATGAAGCTTCAAATAATGCAAATAATTAATAAAACCATATTTAATTAAGTAAATTAAACAGACTTTGAAAAAAATTGAATAATGATATTTTGAAGGTGAGGTCCGTTGAACTTTCAAAATGCATCAAGTCATCGTGCAAATGCATCTGATTTTTTGGTGGTCATATGTAATTGTTAATGTTATTGGTTGTATTCAATGCTCTCAAAAGAACTTCATATTGATGTTGATATGAAGAAAGCTCAAATCTCAATCAAAGCTCATTTCTGTTTGTTCTAATTTATAGCAAAACCTAGTAGATATATGCTTTTGCAATGTTTGGTAATTATCATAATGATATCAAAAGCATTTAATTTCCACTTTATTTTTTTTACACAAAAAGGTTCGGGACAGATCCATAAATTTTTGTTGCCATTTCAGTGAAACAAAACTTTTGAGAGGGGTCAAAGTGAATAAATTACAAATTTTAAGGAAATTAAAGTGTATAATTTTTAAAAAGTTTGCACACCATCGGCTTTCTTGTTATAACTAGTGATTGCTTGAAACTCTTTTAGTTTGTAGATCATTTAATGGTATAGTTTTATTGGATGCTGAAAATATTGAACCATCTCTTATGAAAAATTTGAGCTCCAAATTACTATCAAAGTATGTGGCTCAAATTAATGGTCCAAATTCACTTAAAGAAGTGATAAATAAAAATGAAATAAAGAGAGAAATCCTTTAATTTGGGTCCTACACTACATATCTGAATTTAATTTGAAGAAAGATTATATGGGGCCATAGTATTAAATTATTAATGAAGTTGATGTCAAGTACAAAACCTCCGCTGCACATCACATCATATTAGAGATGATAGTGTATCTCCCTTCCACACCCGGTGGTCAGAGATTCGAGTCCCACTATACGTATTCTACAAGCATGTGTAAAGAGTTTTCTTCTGGTTTTTGTAAGTAGTTATCCGAACTTTATATGTATCGTCTAATCTTGGCAGGTCACACCGTCCCAGCAGCCCTATTGTGATATTTATAAATGTAATACTTAAAAAATAAAAAATAAAACAAACAATTCTAATAGTTTCATTTTCTTTTCCTTTACAAAAGAGCAATAATGTAGAGAATATAGAAACCCATATTCCTGTATTTATCAATTATCATCCATTAATTTTTTACTATTTGCACCCACACACATCTCAAATTGAAGAATGCTACAAAGAATGCTTCATTTAATATTGCTTTGAAATCATTATTGAGACGATTTTTCACATTACCTCAAGTCTTCATTTAATAATTTATTATTATTATTTTTAAATTAAAAATTAAAAAACTTATTATATTAATTAGTTAAAGAGTCATGCTTATAATATGGATTGGTGGCATCTAACTTCCAGAAGCTAGCAAGAAAAAAAAAAAGAAAAAAAAAAGGAAGAGTTATTGTCATCCTTCAATTCATCAGCTCATGACCCACCATCCACAGTAACTCTATTTTGTAAATTTCAACACATCATATTGTTAAATTTTTTTAATGAAGTTATAATCAAAATACATATATTCTATATATAAACATCCTCAATACGGAAGACTTCAATATGATTGGATTTGGATTTTTCGGTTAATCTGTTACAATTTCAGGTCATATTTTTTTTATATAAAAAAATTAATATGAAAAATGTTTCTAAAAATCTCGAAATTAATTTTCAATAATTTGAATTTTATTTAAATTTTGCTAAGATATTTTAAAGGTATTTTAAATAATTAATTTCTTTTTTATATTTTTAAAAACTTTGCACACCACCAGTCTTTTTGTTATAAAATAATTAGTGATTGCTTGGTTGTCAATTTCAATATGTTTATATTATTGTAATGTTTAATGTCTTTATTATTTTATTGTTAATTTATAATAATTAATATGTAAATAATATAAAGTATGGTAAAAATAAGCAAATTTTAATAAATAAAAAATTATTAAATTTTCAAATTATTCTCATTTTAAAAATTTAAATAAAACATTTTTAATGATATGATTTTTATAATCATAAAAGTTATATTTTATTTAAATTAGAAAACGAGTTGAAAACTCTTTTTGACCTGATCTCTTCAATAGTTCAAGACACATATTTTGACTCTCGATGACCAACTTAATTTCACCGACTTAATTACCAAATTTTGATATCTCTTGATGTTTCCACTACTCAATCCAAATTCCAACCCCTCCAAAGTCAACGGCTCAGATTTTCAAAGTTGTTGGGTCCCAACCAATGGCATGACAGCAGGTCGACAAGACAAGTATCTGACATAAAATTCCTTTTAAGGTTATTTGGAATCAATATTCCAAAAAGGGTAACCATACCACAATTGGAAATATCATTATTTGACATGATTGGACATAACTGAGCAAAGAATTTTTTTTTTTTCATTTGATATATAATAATGAAATCAAAATTAACATGATGATATTTGAAGTAAGGATCTTCTCTTCCCCTTGTATTTTTTTTTTTTTCCTTTTCTGATTGAAGATAGTACTAGCTAGAGATATATTTGATATGTATTTGTAGCTGATTCATTTTAACAGTAGTGTTCATATATAAGTGAGACTTATAGATTTTTCTTATGCTTTCCTGTGACATAATAAAAGGAGGATTCTGTAATCAAACTGCTTTGTGTCTAATTAATCACAACACTTTGAATTCCCCAGTTACTAGCTTTTGATCAAGTGCTTCTCAATCTACCAAGTTCGTACTTGACACAATTAAAATCTGTAATCACTACAAGAAAAATGATATATAGTGACAAAAATTATATCATAATAAGTGAAAAATTTATCACAATATCAAGTGCTTCTCAATCTACCAAGTTCGTACTTGACACAATTAAAATCTGTAATCACTACAAGAAAAATGATATATAGTGACAAAAATTATATCATAATAAGTGAAAAATTTATCACAATATCAATACTGTGACAAAAAAAGTGTCACTAAAAATTCGTCACTTATACCTCTATCACTTATTTGTAATAATACTTATAGTGATACATTCAAAATTTGTCACAGAGAAATGTGTCACTATAGATCAATTTTCTTGTAGTGAATTCAAGTAGATATTCAGCCAACTTCGAGCCAGTGCATGCATTAGTGCCATCAATATTCCACTGCGTCCACTGATTCATGGATATTTATACAACCCATTATGCAAACAGATTTGGAAGCCACCGACGTCGTTGAATCGCAAGATGTTGGGAAATAGACTGCCTAATACAAGGCCAAGTGCACAGCGGATATTGTTAGGATTAAACTTTCCCTCAGCGTCAAATTAAAAATAAAATACACAAATAAATAACACAGATGAACACCGATATTTTACGTGGAAACCCTCAAAGTAGAGGGAGAAAACCACGGGACAAACTCCGAGAAAACTTCCACTATGTAAAATAATGGGATACAAAAGTCTCTCAAGTTTGACAAGAAACTTGAGGTATTACAATCTTTTGGTGAAAAATTACAGTGGGTAATTTTCTCAAGAACACTCACTCTTTTCTTCTCTCTTTTCTCTCAAGAGAGGATTTCTCACAAATGTGTTTCTCTCAACTCACTTGCTTAACACTTGTTGCTAGTGTTGGTATGATTTTTCTTCAAGCCAAGCACCTCAATTTATAGTGCAAGGATTGGCTCAATTTCTTCATGTGCACATGAACAAGTTGCATGAAACATGGATCATGTCTCTTGACTTTGTGTTCACTTTGTCAAGGATATTGCATGATTCATGGATCATGTCTCTTGACTTTGTCTTCACTTTGTCAAGGATATTGCATGATTCATGGATCATGTCTCTTGACTTTGCCAAACAAGGAGGGATAATTCAACAAATCTCCCCCTCCCGACTTGGGTGGAGGGGGTCCATCATTCCTGCTGAGCTTCTGCAGCTTTCGTGCTTATGCTTGGGTAAGGTCTTTGTCATCATATCTGATCCGTTATCATCAGTGTGGATTTTCTCAAGCCAGAGTTGTCTGTTCTCCAATACTTCTCTTATCCAATGATATCTGACATCAATGTGCTTTGACCTCGAGTGGAAGCTCGAATTTTTGCAAAGATGAATAGCACTTTGACTGTCACAATGAAGAACATATTTCTCTTGTTCTTGCCCCAATTCTTGTAAGAATCTTTTCATCCACAACATTTCCTTGCACGCTTCTGTAGCTGCAATAAATTCTGCCTCTGTAGTAGACAATGCAACACATTTCTGCAATCTCGATTGCCATGAGACTGCTCCCCCTGCAAAAGTGATCAAGTACCCTGACGTGGACTTTCTAGAGTTGATATCTCCTGCCATGTCTGCATCTGTGTAGCCTACTAACATAGGCTTTTCGTTTCCAAAACATAAACTCATTTTGGTCGTACCTTTGAGATATTTGAGGATCCATTTCACTGCATTCCAGTGTTCTTTACCTGGATTAGCCAAGAATCTGCTAACAACACCAACTGCATGTGTGATGTCGGGCCTTGTACACACCATGGCGTACATAAGACTTCCGACTGCTGATGCGTAAGGCACCTTGCTCATTTCCTCCTTCTCTTTCTCAGTTGTAGGACTTTGCTTAGAACTAAGCTTGAAGTGATTGGCTAGTGGAGTACTAGCTGATTTTACTTGGCTCATGTTGAATCGTTTGAGAACTTTCTCAATGTACCTTTCCTGTGATAACCAAATCTTGTTATTCTTTCTATCACGAGAGATGTTCATACCAAGTATCTGCTTAGCTGATCCTAAGTCTTTCATGGCGAATGACTTGCTTAACTCCTTCTTCAAATTGTTGATTTTACTTGTGTCATGTCCGACAATCAACATATCGTCGACGTAGAGAAGAAGAATGATGAAGTCTTCATCTGAAAATTTCTTCATGAACACACAGTGGTCTGAAGTTGTTCTCTGGTACCCCTGCTCAATCATAGAGGAGTCAAACTTCTTGTACCATTGTCGCGGTGCTTGTTTTAGCCCGTACAAGCTCTTCTTTAGCCTACACACCAAACCTTCATTTCCATTGTCTTCAAAACCTTCCGGTTGTTCCATATAGATTTCTTCCTCCAAGTCACCATGAAGAAAGGCTGTCTTCACATCTAGTTGCTCAATCTCTAGGTTTAAACTGGCCGCCAAACCGAGTACCACTCGGATGGATGACATCTTCACCACCGGTGAGAAAATTTCTTCAAAATCGATCCCTTTTTTCTGCCCAAAACCTTTCACAACTAGCCTCGCCTTATACCTCGGTTGTGATTTGTTTTCCTCAGTTTTTAACCTGTACACCCATTTATTTTTCAGTGCTCGCCTACCCTTTGGTAATGCCACCAAATCATAGGTGTGGTTCTCATGTAAGGATTTAATCTCTTCTTGCATGGCTTTTAACCACTCCTTCTTGTGGTCGTGTTCCATGGCTTCTTCATAGCACTCTGGTTCTCCCCCATCAGTCAGAACTACATACTCGTGTGGAGTATACCTTGTTGAAGGTCTGTGTTCTCTGGTTGATCTTCTCAATTGAGGCTCTACTGTTGGCTCTGGTGGGACTTGTACTTCATGCTCCGCACCATTGTTGTTATCTTGGATTTCTCCATCATCATTTGTAGCCTGTTGAGGGATTGGATCCAAGTTGACTGGATACTCATTGATGGGTTCTTTCTTATGCTTGTTGATGTCTTCAATGGTTTGATCTTCAAAGAAGACTACATCCCTGCTCCTGATGATTTTCTTGTCAACCGGGTCCCATAGTCTGTATCCAAACTCTTCATTTCCGTATCCGAGGAAGATGCATTCTTTTGCTTTGCTATCCAGTTTGGATCTCTCATCTCTAGGAATGTGTACAAATGCCTTGCACCCGAACACCTTCAAATATCCATATGAGACGTTTTTCCCGCTCCAGTGTTTGTTTGGAACCTCCCCATTCAACGGAACTGATGGAGACATGTTGATCAAGTGGACTGCAGTTTGCAATGCTTCACCCCAAAAGGTTTTGGGTAACTTGGCATGAGACAACATACATCTAATTCTTTCGATGATGGTTCTATTCATCCTCTCTGCTACACCATTGTGTTGAGGAGTCTTTGGAACAGTTCTTTCATGTCTGATGCCATGGCTTCTACAGTACTGGCTGAAAGGGCCACGAAACTCACCACCATTATCGCTGCGAATGCATTTCAAGGTCTTTCCTGTTTCTCTTTCCACGGTGACATGGAACTCCTTGAACATATCTAGCACTTGATCTTTGGTCTTAAGTGCATATGCCCACACTTTACGAGAATGATCGTCAATAAAGGTGACAAAGAAACGTGCACCGCCATGTGATTTGGTTGGCATGGGACCACATACATCGGAATGTACAATATCTAAAACATTAAGCTTCCTCTGTGTAGAGTTCTTTTGAAAGGAAACTCTATGTTGCTTTCCAGCTAAACAGTCAACACAACTTTTTAGAGACGTTCCTTTTACCCCGGTTAGTACCTCTCGTCTGGCTAGGGTTTGAAGTCCCTTCTCACTCATATGACCAAGCCTTTTATGCCATAACTCAATGGAAGAGTTATTACTGAGAGTATTCACATCTTTTCCTCTTATTTTTGCTTGTGTCAAGTAGAGAGTGCTTTCTTTCTTGCCTCTAGCAAAAACTAAAGACCCTTTGCTAAGTTTCCACTTTCCACCGTAGAACTCATTCTTGTAGCCTTCGTTATCGAGAACACCGGTGGAGATCAGATTTAAACGCATGTCTGGAACATGCCTTACATCTTTGAGCACCAATTGACAGTTTGTGCTGGTCTCAAGACAAATCTCTCCCATTCCCACGATCTTGGACACATGATCGTTCCCCATCCTAACTTGACCATAATCGCCGTCAGTGTAGGATGTGAAGAAGTCACGTCGTGAGGTCACATGGAAAGATGCACCAGAGTCAATCACCCAATATGCATCTTGACTCGTAATATTCACATAGTTGTCTCCACAGACAATGAACATATCATCTCCACTTGAAGTGGTTGCTGTTGTGTCTTCGGTTTTCTCGTTGGTATTTTCTTTGGCCAACTCTCTTTTCAGTTGTCTGCACTCTCTCTTGATGTGGCCATGCTTGCCACAATGGTAGCACTCTATTTTGGACTTGAACTTGCCCTTTAATTTATCTCTTGATTTTTCACGATTTTGAGGCCTTCTGCTTTTGCTTCTCCCCCGTCTTTCTGTAACAAGGGCCTCTGACTCAAAAGATATTCCCTGCTCTTTTCTTCTGGCCTCTTCATTGAGCATGCTGTCTTCCACCATCGCCATTGTGAGTTTGCCTTGTGGAGCTGAGTTACTTAGTGACACCACTAGTGTGTCTCAACTGTCTGGCAAGGAACTTAATAGTAATAATGCTTGCATCTCGTCATCTAGCACCATCTTCATGGTTGTCAGCTGGTTGATCACGCCTTGAAAATTACTCATATGTTCCGTAACACTGTGACCATCTTTGTATTTGAGATTCACAATTTTCCTGATGAGCGACGCTTTGTTCTGTGCAGTCTTTCGCTCGTACATGGCTTCAAGTTTCTGCCATAATGTGTAGGCATTTGTTTCTTTTGCCACGTGATGAAATACACTCTGACCGTCCCATTGTCGAATTTGGCCAACAGTCTTTCTGTTCATCACTTCCCATTTTTTATTGTCTGTGATGTCTGCTGGTTGTTTCCTATCATCACAAATGGGAATGTACAAATCCTTGCAATAAAGGATGTCCTCCATTCTGGGCTTCCAAATTGAATAATTCGCTCCATTCAATTTAATCATTGCTCCCAATGATGATGATGATGATTCCTCCATTTTTAATCTGATAAATAGTACTCGTGAATAGTACCCCCGTGAATAGTGTCACGTGAATAGTACCCCTGAACGGCAGTCTGGTTATAAATCTATCCTTACTTTCTGATGTGACAGATCCATTTCTGGCAACCACAGAGCATACTTATAAGGATAGATAACAACCCACTGCTCTGATACCACTGTTGGGAAATAGACTGCCTAATACAAGGCCAAGTGCACAGCGGATATTGTTAGGATTAAACTTTCCCTCAGCGTCAAATTAAAAATAAAATACACAAATAAATAACACAGATGAACACCGATATTTTACGTGGAAACCCTCAAAGTAGAGGGAGAAAACCACGGGACAAACTTCGAGAAAACTTCCACTATGTAAAATAATGGGATACAAAAGTCTCTCAAGTTTGACAAGAAACTTGAGGTATTACAATCTTTTGGTGAAAAATTACAGTGGGTAATTTTCCCAAGAACACTCACTCTTTTCTTCTCTCTTTTCTCTCAAGAGAGGATTTCTCACAAATGTGTTTCTCTCAACTCACTTGCTTAACACTTGTTGCTAGTGTTGGTGTGATTTTTCTTCAAGCCAAGCACCTCAATTTATAGTGCAAGGATTGGCTCAATTTCTTCATGTGCACATGAACAAGTTGCATGAAACATGGATCATGTCTCTTGACTTTGTGTTCACTTTGTCAAGGATATTGCATGATTCATGGATCATGTCTCTTGACTTTGTCTTCACTTTGTCAAGGATATTGCATGATTCATGGATCATGTCTCTTGACTTTGCCAAACAAGGAGGGATAATTCAACACAAGATGATCAAGATCAGAGGGTCAGAATGCTCGCCAAATCCGACTCGGCTTGTTGATGGGTCCCAATCATTGACCTCTTTGACGGGTGGATTAGGATAATGATTTAGCCTAAGTACAGAGTCGCTTTGGACGTCTCTGATGAGTCCACTCAACACAAACTTGTCAGAGATCCCCAAGCCCTCAGCCACTAGATCAAGGATTTTACATGTTAATTCTCTAACCGATTGTATGTAATCATTGATCTCCTCACAACCTGATGGAGCTTTGAGGGTAGAGTTCATGAATTCGAGTAGAGAGTAGAGAGTGCTTGGTACTGAATCCCTCGACACGTCAGGATGAGATCGTGGTTCTTAGCACACGTGCTATTAGTTGTTAAGTTTCCTGTTGGTAACATCTCTTGTTAGTTATTTATGATGGTATTTTATGCAGCCTTGCTATAGTCTATTCTGTTGTTGCTTTTAATTCAAGCTAATGAAAACAATACAATAATTTACTAGCTAATGAAAACACAATCATCAGCAATCACCAGTAAATCCAAAGAAAATATTACCAATTTGAAAAAAAATAAAAAATAAATAAAAATCTAATGATTATGGAAATTCACCACTTGAGCTTTCATGCCAAGTACATAAATTATGGAAATTCTAATTAGTTCGATTTTAAAGGAAACTCAATAACACAAATTAAAATCTAATGATTTTTATTATTTACTTAAGATTTCAGTAACTAAATATCTCTTCAGCTAATCCTAGCCAAGACAATTAAATTGTAATTATAGGATTTAAATTCATTTCTTCTGCCTAGACAACGAACACAAAAACATACAAAAAAACTGAGATAAGTGATAAGAAGCTTTTCTCTCTCGATAGCCAAACAAGTTTGTGCAAGTGTGTGTATATGAAAACAGAACAGTTAAAAAATAGATCAGAGATATGGGTTCTTGTTTCTCTGAGTTATTATCAACTACACACTTTGTGAAGAAGAATATCAGATGTTTGTGTATATCCCTCATGCAATGTTAAAATTTATTCAAATAAACTATTGATTCAGGGATATAAATGTCATTTGGTATGTGTATATATATATATCTTGTTTTGTGTTGAAAGACCTATTGTCCCTTTAACAAGTTTTCAAATACAAAATAAAATGTTAGAGGGATTAAAATGTCATTTGCAGTTTAAGAAATTAAAAAAGAAAAGAAAGTGAAAGAACTGAGAAAAGAAAGAAAAGCATTGCAGACAACTAGAAATTTTCTCAGATGGCTTCAAGTAATTATGTCAACAATTTGGATAAACGAACTAAAATGGCAATCAATTAGACCCCAGATCGAGAAGACTAAAGCATGCACAGTCACGCTAACCAAGCAAAGAAGTTAAATGATCAAACCAGGGAAAAATATTAAGCTTATAGAACAGAAGAGAAATCAAGCAACCTGAAGTGACAAACTGAGTCATTGGATGTGCAGAGACTGGTAGAGCATCAATGGCCTTGAACACATAATCTGCAAGAGAAATTCAAAAGTATAGCCATTATGAACACATTTTGATCAGTGCTGATGATCGATAAAAGCATTTAGTTAATCCTTTTGTGCAACTTAAAAGTATAGCCATTACGAATAAATGGTAAACAAAACTCAAATCCAAACTATTATAAGAGAGAGTGAATGATATATATCAGTTAATTACCTAGTTCATTTCTGCCTTGTACACGAACAAAATTTAATAAAAAAGCTGGGATTTGAGAGAAGAAGCTAGAAATAGAAAGTGTGGGATTTGAGAAGAAACTAGAGAGAAAGAGAGATTTAGAAAATCAAAGAGAGTTGAGTTGGGATATATATTTGAGAGTTGAGTTACATTTTCAAATATATAAAGAGATTGACAAAGAGAGAGAGGCAGCTTCGTGGTAGGCAGCTTCCACGAAGCTATATATATATATATATGCATTTGAACAGGTATAGAGAGAGAAAGAGAGAGAGAGAGAGGCGGTAGGTATACTATATGTTGTAAATATATTTTACTTACAAGTTTGGAACCGGAGTGGCCATCTTTACTTACAAGGCTAGAATGCCACTGAAGTCTGAACATATATGTATGAAACGAAAAAAAAAAATGCCCATTGAAATTTGGATCCATCATCATCATCATCATCATCTTTTTCTTCTTCATTAATGTTAAAGATGCCCATTGAACATATAGTTTTGTAGTGGTCGATATGCAATTTGTAATGGATTGGGTTTTAGCCCATCAGAGCTTCTGTTCAATGTTAGGCCCAATGATAAGATGAAGGTGGAAGCCAGAAGAAGCCCAAATTAGAGACCAGATGCTCCCCCAGGCCCATTGCCAATCCGCTGCCGTTTCACTTAAGTTATCCTATCCTCTGATGCTGAGTCACAGATTTCTGGATTAGGTGGCGTGCTGCGATTGGCTCTGCTCTGCTGATGTGGACCTTATCTCTTATGACCTATATATATGAAGCGATGAGGAGAGAGAACGAAGCTGATTCATTTTGATTCTGTTAGGGTTTTTCTCTCTGTTTTCTGAAACTTTTTTCTCTCTAGAGTGTTCTTCGTGTTCTTGGTATTCAACTTGAATATCTGGGTTCTCTGCTTTGTATTTGCGAGAGAGATAGAAGAGAGATTTGTTCCTCTGTATATTGTGGTTCTTCTGATACTACTTTTGTGTATTTCTGGGTTGTTATCAGAAGAGGTTTGAGAGGCTAGGGTTTCGGGGTTGAGTGACTGTTGTTTCTTTGGGCTTCTGGGCTCCTTCTAAGGGTAGATCTTGTATAGATCTGTGTAGTTCAAGGCTGTAAAGACACCATATAGTGATAGAGTCTCTTTTGAGTGGCTCAAAATGGATGTAGGCCCTTTTCTTGGCCGAACCACTATAAATCCTTTGTGTCTTTACTGTCTTTGCTCTATTGTACTGCTTTACTTGTTAGATCTTGCATGAGTAGGATATATTCTCTCTGTTACTTGTTAGATCTTGCATGTATAGGTTGTACTCTCTCTGTAGTATGTTCGATATGCATGTTTTAATACAGATCTGAAAGTATATGACTATAAACTGTATGTTTGTATGTTAATCTTTAATCTGTTGTTAATGTTGTATGCTTATCTGGTAACATTTAAAATCTGGTGTTAGGTTATTAGAACTATTTGTTTGTTGTTGGTATATATTTGTTTTTAGGTTGTTTGTGAAGCATTTAGAAATATATATCTGTTTTGTTGTGCTGGAAATTATATTGCTGTAATTCCCCAACAGTGGTATCAAAGCTTGTAACTAGTAACCACGGCTGATCCAGTAGTTCCAGTCCCTCCAGCAGTGGAAGTCCCTCCAGCTTTTGAGTCTACAATTGCTGAGGACTCCTCTGGAGAAGAGGTAAGTGCTAGCGAGGAGGCAAGCACTCAAGGTGAAATCTCTACACCTTTTCTTGGTAATTCTTTCAGTACTTTCAATTCAGTTTATAACATGAAATTTGAAATAGACAAGTTCGATGGCTCTGGGGATTTTGGAATATGGAGAAGAAAGGTGAAAGCCCTTCTGTCTCAACAAAAAATCCTCAAAGCCATTGAAAGTCCTGATAAATTGCCTGATTACTTAACTGTAGAACAGAAAGATGACATGTTAGAAATGGCACTAGGTACCATTATACTGAACTTATCTGATAATGTACTTAGGGAAGTGAATGATGAAATCACTGCCTTTAATGTCTGGAAAAAGCTTGAAAGCTTATATCTCACTAAATCTTTAACTAATAAAATCTATCTAAAAGAAAGATTATTTAGCTTTAAGATGGATAACAGTAAAGGCCTGGGTCAGAACTTAGATGAATTTAAAAAGATGACCATAGAACTGGCTAATGCTGGTGATAATGAGAAACTGAGTGATGAGAATGAGGCAATCATTCTCCTCAACTCGTTGCCTGAATCCTATAAAGATGTTAAAGCTGCCATCAAGTATGGCAGATCCTCTCTGAGTCTTGTAGAGTGTATTTCAGCTCTAAAGTCTAAGGACTTGGAACTGAAAATTGAGAGGAAGAATGGTGGTGAAAACCTATTTGTTAGGGGCAGACCTTTAGATAAAAACAATAATCAATACAGTAAAAACAAAGGCAGAAGCAAAACCCCTAATCATAACAGATCAAAATCTAGAAATAGGTTTGGCTCTAAGAAGTGCTACTTCTGTGGTAAGGAAGGGCACATAAAGAAATATTGCTATGAATTTAAGAAAAAGACTCAAGATAAAACTCAAATAGATGGTAATGCTGCAGTTGCATCTAATTGTTTTGAACCTAGTGAGGTCCTCACTGTGAGCACTGATGAGATAAAATCTGAATGGATTTTAGACTCTGGCTGCTCCTATCACATGTGTCCCAATAGGGCATGGTTCACTGAGTTTGAAGAACTCAATGGTGGATCTGTTCTGATGGGAAATAACCAACAATGTAGAGTTGAGGGTTTAGGTTCTGTTGCCATAAGAATGTATGATGGCATGATTAGAGTCTTTAAGAATGTTAGGTATATTCCCAATCTGAAGAGAAACTTGATTTCTCTAGGAACCTTAGATGAGGAAGGGTACTCCTATAAAGCTGAAAGAGGCATTCTTAAGGCCTCTAAGGGATCCCTTGTAATCCTTAAAGGAGACAAGAAAAATGGGCTTTATATTCTGAGAGGAGTCACTGTCACAGATGAAGCTGCTTGTGTGGCCTCCAAAATCTGTGACAAAGGGTCTCTGTGGCATAAGAGACTCGGTCACATGAGTGAGAAAGGGTTGGGAGAACTTAGTAAACAGAATATGCTTGATGGTGATCAAGTGAGTAAGATTGAGTTCTGTGAGAATTGTGTCCTAGGCAAGCAACACAGACTCAGCTTTAGTACTGCCCAACACTCCACATCAGAGATTCTTGAGTACATTCACTCAGATCTCTGGGGGCCTGCCAAGGTCCCCACTCATGGTGGAAACAACTATTTTCTGTCCTTGATAGATGACTTTTCACGAAAAGTCTGGATCTATCTCCTCAAATCTAAGGACCAAGCTTTTGAAAGTTTCAAAACTTGGAAGAAGTTGGTTGAAAACCAAACTTCAAAGAAAATCAAGACCCTTAGGACAGATAATGGTCTTGAATTCTGTAAAGAGGAATTCAATAAGTTCTGTGGTAATGAAGGCATCCAAAGGCATAGAACTGTTAGATATACACCCCAGCAGAATGGGGTGGCTGAAAGAATGAACAGAACCATTCTTGACAAAGTGAGATGCCTTCTGATTGATTCTGGTCTGAGTCAAAACTTTTGGGGGGAAGCAGCTACAACAGCTGTGTACCTCATTAATAGATCCCCCTCCACTGCTATAAATCTTAAAACTCCTGAAGAGTTATGGGTTGGGAGACCACCCAGCCTAAAACACTTAAGAGTTTTCGGGTGTGCCTGTTATGCACATCAATCTGAAGGGAAATTAGAACCTAGAGCTTTAAAGGGAGTTTTTCTAGGGTATCCTTTAGGTGTTAAGGGTTATAGGCTGTGGCTTAGGGATCAAAAGGGTTTTAAGGTCATTATTAGCAGGGATGTGGTGTTTGATGAGTCTAGAATGCCTTGTAAAGACATTGACTTGCCCTCTGAAAATATAACAGATCCTTTAAAGGATGATGTCAACCACATTCATGTGGAAGCTGGTGGCCCACCACCAAGTCATGTCTCAGTTCAGCTTGATTCTGCTAAGGATCAAGAGGCCACCCATTCTGATGGTTCTCATCAGGTGGGAGAGAGTCAGAATCAGCCTGAGAATAATATTGATTCTCTAGCTGATTACGAGCTGGTTAGGGATAGGGTTAGAAGAGTTGTCAAACCTAACAGCAAGTTTTCGAATGCAGATTACATATCATTTGCGTTATGCACTGGCCAACATATAGACACTGAACCTAGGACTTATGAAGAGGCTATAGGTTCCCTAGAAAAGTCTAGATGGCTTAATGCCATGAATGATGAGATGGAGTCTCTAGTTAAGAATAGGACCTGGTCTCTGGTCAAGAAACCAGAAAAACAGAAAATCATAGCCTGTAAGTGGATCTTTAAGATAAAAGATGGGGATGGGCAGAATGAGCCACCTAGGTATAAGGCTAGATTAGTTGCTAAGGGGTTTACTCAGAGGGAAGGGATTGACTACAATGAGATATTCTCTCCTGTAGTCAAGTATAAAACCATCAGAATTATTCTAGCCCTTGTTACCTATCATGACCTTGAATTAGAGCAGTTGGATGTTAAAACTGCTTTTCTTTATGGGGATCTGGATGAGACTATTTATATGTCTCAGCCTGAGGGGTTTATATCCAAATCTAACCCCTCACATGTGTGTCTGCTTAAGAAATCTCTGTATGGGCTTAAACAAGCCCTTAGACAGTGGTATAAAAGATTTGATGCTTTTATTACTAGCTTAGGTTTCTGTAAAAGCAATTATGATTCCTGTTTTTATTTTAATAATAATGTTGTTGAAGAATCTGTCTACTTGCTTTTATATGTTGATGACATGCTGATTGCTAGTAAAGATATGTCTAGGGTCAGAGATTTAAAGCAGAAATTGAAATCAGAATTTGAAATGAAAGACTTAGGAAATGCTAAGAAAATTCTGGGAATTGAAATTTTAAGAATCAGAAATGAGAAAAGACTTTGTTTAAATCAGTCTATATACCTGTTGAAATTGATAAATAGATTTAACATGAAAAATTGTAAATCTGCCAATGTGCCTTTAGCTTCTAACTTCATTTTATCTGCTGCTTTATCACCTAGAACTATTGAAGAAACTAGATACATGGAAAATATCCCTTATTCTAGTGCAGTAGGTTCTGTGATGTATTCTATGATTTGCACCAGACCTGACTTGGCCCAAGCTATTAGTGTTCTATCTAGATATATGGCCAAGCCTGGTAAAGGCCATTGGAATGCCATGAAATGGCTACTTAGGTATATCAGTACTACTACTTCTGTTGGCTTGATTTATGATTGTGCCAACTGTGATTTAAACCTTGTTGGGTATGTTGATTCTGATTATGCTGGAGACAGAGATAAGAGGAGGTCTACCTCTTCTTATTTTTTCACCTTTGCAGGTTGTTGTGTTAGTTGGAAAAGTCAGTTACAATCTGTTGTGGCTTTGTCTACAACAGAAGCTGAATACATAGCTGTAACTGAATCCATTAAAGAAGCCATATGGCTTCAAGGGTTGTTAAGTGAAATAAATGTTTTTAAAGATAAATCTGTGATATTCACTGATAGTCAAAGTGCATTGCATCTTTGTAAAAACCCTGTTTTTCATGAAAGAACTAAACACATAGAAGTTAAATATCACTTCATCAGAGATCAAATCTCAGATGGAGTGGTGGAAGTGGATAAAATTTCCACTGAAGATAATCCTGCTGACATGGGTACTAAAGTAGTACCCTACAGCAAACTTAAACATTGTTTGAATTTGCTTAAAATTGGTGACTATGGCTGATCTCTCTGTTTTCTGTGTCTTGAGCCAGGTTCTTCAGAAGAGTTTTCAATTACTATATTCTGGTGTCTAAGCAACCTTGATCAGCAGTGATGGTCTAAGGTGGAATTTGTAATGGATTGGGTTTTAGCCCATCAGAGCTTCTGTTCAATGTTAGGCCCAATGATAAGATGAAGGTGGAAGCCAGAAGAAGCCCAAATTAGAGACCAGATGCTCCCCCAGGCCCATTGCCAATCCGCTGCCGTTTCACTTAAGTTATCCTATCCTCTGATGCTGAGTCACAGATTTCTGGATTATGTGGCGTGCTGCGATTGGCTCTGCTCTGCTGATGTGGACCTTATCTCTTATGACCTATATATATGAAGCGATGAGGAGAGAGAACGAAGCTGATTCATTTTGATTTTGTTAGGGTTTTTCTCTCTGTTTTCTGAAACTTTTTTCTCTCTAGAGTGTTCTTCGTGTTCTTGGTATTCAACTTGAATATCTGGGTTCTCTGCTTTGTATTTGCGAGAGAGATAGAAGAGAGATTTGTTCCTCTGTATATTGTGGTTCTTCTGATACTACTTTTGTGTATTTCTGGGTTGTTATCAGAAGAGGTTTGAGAGGCTAGGGTTTCGGGGTTGAGTGACTGTTGTTTCTTTGGGCTTCTGGGCTCCTTCTGAGGGTAGATCTTGTATAGATCTGTGTAGTTCAAGGCTGTAAAGACATCATATAGTGATAGAGTCTCTTTTGAGTGGCTCAAAGTGGATGTAGGCCCTTTTCTTGGCCGAACCACTATAAATCCTTTGTGTCTTTACTGTCTTTGCTCTATTGTACTGCTTTACTTGTTAGATCTTGCATGAGTAGGATATATTCTCTCTGTTACTTGTTAGATCTTGCATGTATAGGTTGTACTCTCTCTGTAGTATGTTCGATATGCATGTTTTAATACAGATCTGAAAGTATATGACTATAAACTGTATGTTTGTATGTTAATCTTTAATCTGTTGTTAATGTTGTATGCTTATCTGGTAACATTTAAAATCTGGTGTTAGGTTATTAGAACTATTTGTTTGTTGTTGGTATATATTTGTTTTTAGGTTGTTTGTGAAGCATTTAGAAATATATATCTGTTTTGTTGTGCTGGAAATTATATTGCTGTAATTCCCCAACACAATTCATGTTAAAAGTGTAAGAAATGATACCAGTCTATCATGCGCACACATAGCTTACAATGCAAATGTGAGTAATGTTCCAGTAAGAGGAGATACATAATATCAAGCTGGACTTGCATTATATGCAAGCATTGATGAGCTTAAATCTAGAAAACGCAAAGTTGGTGACAAAGTTATTAGTTAGGGAGGTTGTTAGGAAATCTGATGTGGCACATTCTGTTATTTCCCTCCTTAACAATCAGGAGTTTGTTACAAGTGAATTATTAATCAACATTCTTGTATTGTTGTAATATAAATATACATTCTCTTTTGAGTAAATTAGAATGAGAAATATAGAAAAATCATCTTGAGAGCCTCGTTAATGGCATCTTCAAAGTATCTTCTTTGTGTGACCTTTTAACAAGCACTTTGTGCAATTCATTAAAACTTCTCTGTTCTTCTTGTTTTTCTTTTTGTTTTACACTTCTTACAAAAAGAAGTCAATTAAGTTCAATAGCATCTTTTTAAATTTTTTCCTGCCCCAGAAATTACTTTTTATTGATACAATGTTCTTTGAAGCAACAAGTAATTATCTGCTTTCCTTTCACTTGTCTATGATAGTTAATCAAAGTATAATTATAAAATAATTGAATGAGATAGCTCATTTCCTTACGTGTCAAAACACCAATCGCTACATATCCCCTCCACCCAATCACATGTTGACAAACCATCCATTCTTTTTTTTTAAAAAAAAAATATAGAAATTAAAAAAGAGAATGTACATGTTAATGTGTTATCATGACCAAATTAAATTGAATGTTAGGCAGTGACATGATTTTTTTCTGCTTTATTGATATTTCCATTCATTAATAAAGCCAAATGAATGAAAATTTAGTGAGGTGATGAGCTTTCTCTTGCTATAAAAGGGACCGAAGCTTCAAATAATGTTAATAATTAATAAATCCATATTTAATTAAGTAAATTAAACAGAATTATTTGAGAAAAATTGATTAATGGTATTTTGAAGGTGGGATCCATTGAACTTTAAAAATGCATCAAGTCATCATGTATATGCATCTGGATTTTTTGGTGGTCATACACAACTGTTAATGTTATTAGCTGTATTCAATGCTCTCACAAGAACTTCATATTTTGTAATCATCCTTTTTCGATGTGGCTTACAGTTTATATTGATGTTGATATGAAGAACAAAAAAATAAATAATTAGTTCAAATCTCAATAATTTTTGTTTGTTCTGATTTATTGCAAAACCTAGTAGTTATATGCTTTTGCAATGTTTGGTATAATTTTGTGTCTATGAATTGTGATGATATCAAAAGCATTTAATTTCCACTCTATTTTTTTTTTTTTTTATAAAAAAAGGTTCGAGACAGATTCATAACTTTTTGTTGCCATTACACTGAAACAAAACTTTTAAGAGGGGTCAAAGTGAATAAATTACAAAATTTTAAAGAAAAGTGTATAATTTTTAAAAGTATTTTAAAAAAGTTTGCACACCGCCGACTTTTTTGTTATAACCGGTGATTGCTTGAAACTCTTTTAGTTTGTAGATCATTTAATGGTATAGTTTTATTGGATGCCGAAACTATATATTGAACCATCTCTTATGAAAAATTTGAGCTCCAAATTACCATCAAAGTATGTGGCTCAAATTAATGGTCCAGATTCACTTATAGAAGCGATAAATAAAAATGAGATAACGAAAGAGATCATTTAATTTGGGTTCTACATATCTTAATTTAATGGAGGAATTGCACAAACATACCCTGAGGTTTGATAAAATTGCACAAATATGACAATTTTGATCATATACACATAAACTTCCCTCAACATTTGAAAATTGTTGCACAAACATTCCCTACCGTTAGATGGATCCGTTAGTCAATGGTCAAACATGCTAAAAGTATAAAATACTTCATATTTTTATTTTAAACAAAATAAAAAATTCAAAAGTAAGATAAAAAAATATTAAAAAATCTTTTAGAAAATATGAATGTATCTTAAATCTAAAAGTTGAAAAAAAAAATTCATCTTCAAAAATAAAAAATAAAAAATAAAAAATAAAAATAAAAAATAAAAAATTTAGTTTGTGCAATTCCCCCTTGATTTTAAATAAATTTAAAATTTAAAATTTAAAATTTATTTATTATTAAATTGTTTAAAAATATTTATTTATAAAGATGAATTTTTTTTCAGCTTTCAGATTTAAGATACATTCATGTTATCTAAAATATATTTTTTTAATATTTTTTATCCTATTTTTAATTTATTTAAAATTAAAATAAATGATATTTTAGACTTTTTATACTTTTGATCATTGACTAACAGATCCATCTAACGATAGAAGATATTTGTGCAATAATTTTCAAATGTTGAGGGAAGTTTGTGTGTATATAGCTAAAACTGCCACATATGAGAAATTTCATCAACTTCGAGGGATGTTTGTGCAAGTCCCCCTAATTTAATTTAAAGAAAGATTATATGGGTCCATTACGAAAGAGTAATAATGTAGGGAATATGGAAACCCATTTTCCTGTATTTATCATCCATTAATTTTTTTACTATTTACACCCACACACATCTCAGATGATGACATCACTTTATTCTCACTCTTTGCTTAATTCCATAGTGGGTCACTCTCCTGGCCATTTTTCAATCTCCATGCTTGCTTTGCATGCATGGGACCAGTTAACACAGATTTTATTTTTATTTTTTCTTAAAAAGATAGTCTTGCATTGGACCGTTTTTCATTTTTTTTTTTTTTTTTGCACAGCAATATGCACATGCACATGCACACCCAGCTTAAGTAGATATGAAAGTCATTTAGACGACCTTCTGAAATATTAATATGTTATATTACTATTATTTATGTTTTTTTTTTTTTTTTGTTATTTGTTTTCCTTTTACCATCATTTATTTTATTGTTAATTTATAATAATTAATATATAAATAATATAAAGAACAATAAAAGTAAGTAAATTTTGATAAATATAAATATATTATTAAATATATATTTATTTGCATTAGAAAATGAGTTGAAAGCTCTTTCTGACTTGATCTCTTCAATAGCTCAAGATACATATTTTCACTGTGATATCCGATGATTACCAACTTAATTTAATTCACCGACTTAATTACCAAATTTTGATATCTCTTGATGTTGGTCTAATTAAGCCTTCCAAGTTGCTGAGAAATTCTGGAAAATTTACCACTTAGCAGTACAATACAAAATAAATCATTTTTAATGTTTTATACAAAATGGGTATGGATTATATATGGACACATCACAGAAACTATTGGCTTGAATTCATGATCAGCTGGTTACAGTTTGGAGTTGTCAATACTCAATACATATCACGGCATCACGTGTAAAACTGTAAAAGTCCATCTTAATTTATTTCTATTCGAGACTTTCCTGATGAAAGCAAATAATACATGGAGTAAATTTTACCGAGTGACAATCAATGAGCAATGAATATGTAAACTTTTACTAATTATTGTTGTAACAATCCTGGAGCTTATCAAGCTCATTTTTCCTAACAAAAAGTCCATGAAATCCGTAAGGCACCCGACGGGGAAGTTTAATGGCGGCCACGATATCAAGATGAGCAGATTTTGCATCCATAACCAAGAACCTGGACTCTCCAGATTTCTCATCATGAACATACGACACCACATACCCATCATCCTCTTCGGCTTCTGGATTATCGGGTTGTTTTGGGACGAAAATAGGCTCGCCCCCGTAGCAGGCTCCTCCGTAGAGCCTGGTAGCCACTATGCACTCTTGTCTCTCCCCTTTGGACACATCCAACTTGACGACCCCCGATATCTTTGGCAATGGATCACCCACTGCTGCATACACATACTTGTTCTTCTTCCCTACATACCCCTGGTTGATCACTCCAAAGTCTAGATTTCTTGCTGACATTGGATTCCTTGTAACGATCCCGGTTTTTAAGTCGATCCTTACTTTCTCTACAAGAACATGGACAAGGTCCATTCTTTCCAAGCTGTGTTCAACCGATAGTATATTTGATGCCACCATCACTATTGTGTTGCCATCGTCCTCGTCCCAAGCATTGATTGCGTGTATGATGTTCAACCCTGGAACATTAAACCATCTCATTTCTGACTCATCCTTTGCATATCTTGGAATCACTCCAAGTCTAGGAACTTTGTTCGGATCAGAACCAACAGGAGACCCTCCTCCGAATATCATTTCCGTTAGGTTCATTCCTATCTGTATGTCCCCGAATATTGCATACTTGTTGGTGATTGCAAAGTCATGGAGGAAAGATGGGCGGGTCATGGAGAATATGGGCACATCTGGTTGTTTGCTTCCATCCGTATCGAATCGAAAGTAAGTTAGGAACGGAGGGACGGGACCGTATCTGTAAGCAAAGGTCTCCTTTGTATCAGGGTCTGTCTTGGGGTGAGCAGTCATGCTCATAAACAGCTTCCCATCAAAATCATGGCGACCAATAGTCTCTATGTCTCCGTTTGAGGTCAGGCGTACAGCGTAAGGTAGATCAGACTCACCAAGAGCGTAGAGACGGTCGCCAAAGAAAGCCAAGCTAGTATTTGCAAGACCAATGCCATTAGCAAGATTGTATTGACCAGCAAGGATTCTGACAGCAGAGAGAACACCACGGGCTGCAGAGGCAGTTAAGCCATTGAAACCTGAAAAAACATTAGGGAGAAGAGGGGCGCCAGCATCACGCTCAGCAATGTATTTATTGGTTTTGACATAGCGGCTGCAGAAGATGGCTCTGCCTTGGGAGATTTTGATAGAGTGAAGCATGCCATCACCATCAAAGAGGTGGTAAGGTCCGCGAGGCAAGTACTGCGGATTGGGGCCATTTCGGATATATGCACCGTCCAAACACGGTGGAAGTGATCCTTGTATCACCTCACACTCTGTTGGGGGCAGTTCATCCACTGGAGCAAAGTTGTTGGAGAGGACATGTCTCGGATCAACAGATGGTTTTGAAGGAGGGTCTATGAAGTTGTTGATGATGTCGTCTAATGCATTGAATATCAGTGTTGGAACAGTTGGCTCTGCTCGCCTCTTTGGCACAGCTGATGATGATGTGGTTGATGGAGATTGGGGGGTGGCGGTGGTGGTGGTGGTGGTACTTGTAACTTGAGTTGCAGGCTTATCTTCAATTCTAACAGAGGATATATTAAGGCGTGAAGAAGATGGTGTTAAAATGCGTTTTGGAATGATGGTGGTGGGCGAGAGTGTAGACATGAAAGAAGAAGAAAATGCATCCATTGCAACAAACAATGGAAATGACAAAGGAAGGTTGGCGATATTTATGGCCAGTCAAGGGCCGAATACTGCCAGAACAGTGACACTAATTTGGTTTCCATAAACCTACTCGCACATGCACATGATACGATATATATCCACCAATTAAATACAAATTATATGATCATAGATAGGTACCGAACAATCTGGTTTGGTTTCCAGGTGTTAAACTAATGAAACTTTTCTAGTTTCTTTCTAGCTTAGTTTCATTTGAATTTGTTGTAATGTCTTAGTTTTACTTTAGTTGGTAATGTTATGTTTTTAGGTATGTATATGTCAGATTTTGTTCGTATGTTGTCCACCTAATGACAATGTGTTAGGACTTGGGACAATGTTTGGTGTTTTCAAATGGTTGTAACCTTTATGACAATGAGTTAAATTGCATTGTAGGCTTGTAGCATAAATATTGAGTGTATGTCTTGCTTTTTCCTCTCAACCGACAGCATGGTTTTAATGTTATATATATATATATATATAAAATATGAAAAATGTTTCTAAAAATCTCGAAATTACTTTTCAATAATTTGAATTTTATTGAAATTTTGCTAAGATATTTTAAAGGTTTTCAAATAATTAATTTCTTTTTTATATTTTAAATAAAAAATTATTAAATGAAAATAATATGATTAAATTTTCAAATTATTCTTATTTTAAAGATTTAAATAAAACATTTTTAATGATATGATTTTTATAATCATAAAAGTTCAAAATACATATTTTCACTCTCAATGACCAACTTAATTTCACCGACTTAATTACCAAATTTTGATATCTCTTGATGTTGGCCTAATTAAGCCTTGCTACAAAATGGGGATGGAGTTTGGACACATCACAGAAACTATTGGCTTGAATTCATATTTTTTTGGTTCTATTGTCGGTAATGATGATGTGACTGGCGACTACTGTAGATTCACGAGTCCAAAGAAAAATATGAATTATAATATATCGCAATCGAACCCCTCCAAAATCAACGGCTCAGATTTTCAAAGTTGTCATGGCATGGCAGCAGATCGACAAGACAATTATTTGACATAAAATTCCTTTTAAGGTTATTTTGAATCAATCTTCCAAAAAGGGTAACCATACCATAATTGGAAATTTAATTATTTTATTTCCACCGACAAGTTGGACTGCTCTTTCTCCCATAAATATTATTTATCGGAAGAGAGAGCTCATATCCTTATGTGTCGAAATACCACTCGCTACATATCATTTCCTCCCAATCACATGTTGACAAACTATCAACTCTTTTAAAAAACTTAAATTAAATTAAAACAACAGTGTACATATTAATATGTTATCATAACCAAATTAAGTTGAATGATAGACAGTTACTGGAATTTTTTTTCCTGCTTTATTGATTTTTCCATTTATTAATAAAGAGGGCTGCTATGTACCACCGGGGTTGCGGCACCTTTGCGGCCTCGTAGTGGAAAAACAAGTGAAAACACTTGGGACCCGCATAATTAATACGTGGGCCCATATGTTTTTTCTTTTGTTTTCCACTACGGGGCCACAAAGATGCCGCGACCCCGGTGGTACAAAGTGTTTCTCATTAATAAAAGCTAAATGAATGAAAAATTAGTGAGGTGATGAGTTTTCTCTTGCTATAAAAGGGGCCTGAAGTTTCAAATAATGTTAATAATAAATAAATCCATATTTAATTAAGTAAATTAAACGGATGTTGAGAAAAATTGATTAATGATATTTTGAAGGTGGGGTCCATTGAACTTTAAAAATGCATCAAGTCATCGTGCATATAGGATACTCATCTGATTTTTTTGATGGTCATATGCAATTGTTAATGTTATCGGTTGTATTCAATACTCTCACGAGAACTTCATATTTTGTAATTATCCTTTTTCAATGTGACTTATAGCTTATATTGATGTTTATATGAAGAACCGAAAAATCAATAATCATCTAAAATCTCAATCATTTTTGTTTGTTAAAACCTAGTAGATATATGCTTTTGCAATGTTTGGTATAATTGTGTGTCTATGAATTGTGATGATATTAAAAGCATTTAATTTCCACTTCATTTTTTTTTATATACAAAGAGGTTCGGGACTGATCCATAAAGTTTTGTTGCCATTACACTGAAACAAAACTTTTAAGAGGGGTCAAAGTGAATAAATTAAATTTTTTTTAAGGAAAAAGTGTATAATTTTTAAAAGTATTTTAAAAAAGTTTGCACACCACCGGCTTTCTTGTTATAACTAGTGATTGCTTGAAACTCTTTTAGTTTGTAGATCATTTAATGGTATAGTTTTATTGGATGCCGAAACTATTGAACCATCTCTTATGAAAAATTTGAGTTCCAATTTACCATCAAAGTATGTCGCTCAATTTTCTCAAATTAATCAAGAATTCTCTATCAATATGTCGGTCTACGTCCTTGCCTAAGTGGTGAAGATGATTCAGAGCTAGCATTGGTGACACTAGCAGCAGGAAATGGTCCAGCTTTTACCTCAGAAACAATTTTAGTAGCAAAAAAAAAAAAAAAAAATGTAAAGAAAGAAGAGTTGTGGTAGTGCAAAGGTAGTTTGATAGTCCATAAGTGACAGGAATGCGCAAAGTTGAAGGCATTGAAGGTATTCTGCAAACAATGCTAGTATTCAAATGTCTAAATTTTCTTAAAAGGTTTATGAGAGTATTCAATTTTCAAGCTTCGGGTTCCTTCTTGCAGTGGTGCCTTTTTAGAGTTTGATGGGTATGGCTTTTTGTGAGATTATCCCCATTTTTTCAATGTAGTAGTATTGAAAAATTTATGTGTTTCTGGACAGCTACAATTCTTTAAAGAGTTCATGCATAGCAATGCCTGTTTGGATGAGTAATTATTTTATTTACTACATAGAATAGAAGTTAGAGGCAACATGTGAATATAAAACAGTAGATAGATAAGCTGGAACTCAATTTTATTTCCTTTGTATTTGTAGCTGATTCATTTTAACAGCAGTGTTCATAAGTGAGACTTTAGATTTTTCTTATGCTTTCCTGTGACAAAATAAAAGGAGGAAACAGATTTGGATATTTATACAACCTATCATGCAAACAGATTTGGAAACCACCAACGTCGTTGGATCGCAAGATGGTCAAGATCTGAGGGTCAGAATGCTCTCCAAATCCGACTCGGCTTGTTGATGGGTCCCAATCATTGACCTCTTTGACGGGTGGATTAGGATAATGATTTAGCCTAAGTACAGAGTCGCTTTGGACGTCTCTGATGAGTCCACTCAACAAACTTGTCAGAGATCCCCAAGCCCTCAGCCACTAGATCAAGGATTTGACATGTTAATTCTCTTACCGATTGTATGTGATCATTCTCCGCACAACTTGATGGAGCTTTGAGGGTAGAGTTCATGAATTCGAGTAGAGAGTAGAGAGTGCTTGGTACCGAATCCCTCGAGATGCCAGGATGAGATCGTCGTTCTTAGCACACATGCTATTAGTTGTTAAGTTTCCTGTTGGTAACATTTCTTGTTAGTTATTTATGATGGTATTTTATGCAGCCTTGCTATAGTCTATTCTGCTGTTGCTTTTTATTCAAGCTAATGAAAACAATACAATAATTTACAAGCTAATGAAAACACAATCATCAGCGATCACCTGTAAATCCAAAGAAAATATTACCAATTTGAAAAATGCAGCAAAATAAAATTTAAAAAAAAATAAAAAAATAAAAAAATCTAATGATTATGGAAATTCACTACTTAAGCTTTCATGCAAAGTACTGTATCAACATATATAAAGTATGGAAATTCTAATTAGTTCGATTTTAAAGGAAACTCAATAACAGACGAAATAAAATCTAATGATTTTTATTATTTAGTTAAGATTTCAGTAACTAAATATCTCCTCAGCCAAGCCAATTAAATTGTAGTAGGATTTAAATTCATTTCTTCTGTCTAGACGACGAACACGTACAAAAACATACAAAAAAACTGAGATAAGTGATGAGAAGCTTTTCTCTCTCGATAGCCAAACAAGTTTGTGCAAGTGTGTGTATATGAAAACAGAGCAGTTAAAAAATAGATCAAAGATATGGGTTCTTGTTTCTCTGCGTTATTATCAACTACAACTACACACTTTGTGAAGTAGTATATCAGCCTTTTTTCTTTTTTTTTTCTTTTTTTTTTTTAAATAATCAACTGTTAGTGTTGCATTTTCATCATCAGCAATCATCATAATTATAGACCTTTGGTATTTGTTTGAAAGCAAAATTATGTTTATATCCCTCATGCAATGTTAACATTTAGGGAGAACTTTAAAACTAGCCAAAAAATTAGTGGGTTTATTGTTTCTGTCCAAAATTATCATTTTAATTGTTTTTGTAAGAATATCCACTTTTTTGGACAAGATTGCCCTTCTTTATAAAAAAAAAAATTTCTTTTTTTTTTCTTCTCCTTCCCAAAAAAAAAAAAAAAACTTTTTCTCTCTTTTGTTTCTTGTTCTTCTTCCCAGACCTCCATCTTCTTGTTCTTCTTCCTGGATGTGTTTAATTGTGTTTATTGGTGTGTTTAATTGGTGGCCTAGTGTGTTTAATTAGTCTGGTGTGTTTAATTGATTACAACTGGTGTGTTTAATTGGTTTACACCTGGTGTGTTTAATTGGTCAGGTCTGATATGTTTAATTGGGTTGTCATGGTGTGTTTAATTGGTGGTCTGGTGTGTTTAATTAGTTTGGTGTGTTTAATTGATTACAAATAGTGTGTTTTATTCGTTTACATCTGGTGTGTTTAATTGGTCAGCCCTGATGTGTTTAATTGGGTTGCCGTGGTGAGTTTAATTAGTGGTATGGTGTGTTTAATCGGTGGCCTGATGTGTTTAATTAGTTTGGTGTATTCAATTGATTACAACTGGTGTGTTTAATTGGTCAGCCCTAGTGTGTTTAATTGGTGGTCTGGTGTGTTTAATTGAACAAAATCTAGAAGAAAAAAAAATTTAACAAACATAATCTGAATTTAAAAAAAAAAATCTGGAAAAAAAACGACCAATTAAACAAGCCTAAATCCAAACACAACTTACACCATTCATAAAAACAACAACCACCTGGAAAAAAACGAGATCTGAAAAAAAAAAAAAAATTAAACACAATCACAACCACAACCACAACCACAACCCAAACATAAACACAATCACACAAAAAATTAAACAAAACGAAATCTGGAAAAAAATTTTAACAAAACCCAAACCCAAACACAACTCCCACCATTCATAAACATAACAACCATCCTCAAATCTGGAAAAAAATTTTAAAAAAATAAAATAAAATATGAAATTTTTTGTTTAAAAAAAATCTAAAATTTTTTTTTTTTAAAAAAATCTAGAAAAAAAGGAGAAAGAGAAAGAGAAAAAGAAGAAGGAGAGAAGATCGGACGACCGATGATCGGAAAACCCATTGAAAAACCCAAACTTAAACACAACCACCAAATCTAAAATTTTTTGTTTAAAAAAAAACCTAAATTTTTTAAAAAAATCAGGAAAAATAACGAGAAAGAAAAAGAGAAGTAGAAGAAGGAGAGAAGACGTGAGAGAGAATAGAGGAGAGAGAGAGAGAGAGGAGGAGAGAAAGAAGAAGAAGAAGGCATGAGATCAGAAAAAAGGAGAGAGAGAAAGAGGGAAAAAAAAGTTTCTGCTGAAAATGTGAGAGAAAAGGAGAGAGAAGAGGTATTGAAAAAATAATAGGGGCAATTATGTCTTCACAGCCCATTTGATGACAAAAACAATAAAAATGATAATGTAGGACAAAAACAATACTCCCTCTTAATTTTTGACTAAAAAAGCCTATTTCCTCTAACATTTATTCAAATAAACTATTGATTCAAGGATATAAATGTCATTTGGTATGTATAAATAAATAAATATATATATATAGGAAATAGGGCTTTTTAGTAAAAAAATTATGGGGTCTTATTGTTTTTGTCAATAATTATCATTTTTATTGTTTTTATCAGCAAATGGTCTGTGAAGACAAAATTGCCCTCTTTTTTTTCAAAACCTCTTATTTCTCATTTTCACCAGAATTTTTTGTCCTCTTTCTCTCTCTCCTTTTCTCATGCCTTCTTCTTCTTCTTTCTCTCCTTCTTCTCTCTTTCTCCCTCCTCTCTCCTCCTCTCTCCTCCATCCGATCGTCGTTTTCCCTCCGTCTGATCGTCGTTTTCTCTCCTTCTTCTCTTTCTCTCTCTTTTTTTTCAAGATTTTTTTTAAAAACAAAATCAGATTTTTTAAATCAAAAAGTTTCAGATTTTGTGGTTTTTCGATCGTCGGTTGTCCAATCGTCCATCCTCCTTCTTCTTCTCTTTCTCTCCTCTCTTCTCTTTCTCCTTCATGTTTTTTCTAGATATTTTTTAAAAAAATTCAGTTTTTATTTTTATTTTGATTTTTTTTTTTCAGATTTTTAAGTTTAGGTTGTGGTTGATTTTCCAGATTTTTTTTTTAAAAATTCAGGTTTTTTTAAACAAAAATTTTCAAATTTGAAAAATTTTCCAAATTTTTTTTAAAAAAACTGGCTCTGATACCAAAACGTAGAATGAACAAATAAGATAGTATAGACAAGATAATATATAGCAAAAGTAGAAACATAAATTGGATGTGATAATATGAAATTAATTAATCTTAATAATAATAATACTTACAATATTAGTATAAGTCTGACAGCAGTGATGAACAATAGAAATACAGAGCAAATAAGTCGCAAGTTTTATTTAAGATTCCAGAATTTTTACAAAAGAGAGAAAGTTTTAGAGAGGAAAGGTTACAATAGGAGAGGGAAGATTACAAAGAGGGGATCAGAACGTGAAACTGAACCTGCCTCCAGCCTTTCTAGAGTAATCCTTTTATAGGAAGAATTTACTCTAGTTACATAATAAACCAACCATAGTTAAAATCTAATGATTACAAAATGGACTTTGTAATAGATTCTGTCTGGAGAATGATGGATTGACCGGCACTGTTTTGGGGTTGTTCTTATCTGCCGACAATTTTGGAACTATTTGGGTTTGTCATTTTCTACCGACACTTTTTTTTTTTTTTTTATGTTGTCCATATCTCCCGCTGTTGATAGATGATGAGTCACGATACTTAATGATGAATCTCGTGTTCTTGTAGGATAAGTCTGGTAAACCTAACAAGGCTAAAGTCTTTGTTGTGGTGATAATTGTTGTGGTGATAAGTCATGTCCGAAATAACTGTGGGCATTAATAGGTTCTTCATCATCTTTAAGAAGATCATCATCTTCATCTTAGTTATCCGATTCTGAGTCTTTTTGGGACATATTGGTCATTGTCTTTTCCATCTCTTGTGCTATTTTTCTTAGCTTGCAACGGTAATTCTAGCTTGATTCTGGGACTATGCTATTAAGAATTGGGACTGGTATGTTGATTTGCAAGGAGTAGGGTTTTCTGAGAACCACCTATTGACCCTATTTTGCCATGAGCTGTGATATTTATGTCACTCCACCATTTAACTTTTGTCTGTCGTCCAAAATAAGGAACATTGACATTTCCTATCATTTTGTCTCTGATCGCATAATCAAGCATTAGAATCCAAGTTAGATTGAAATGCTTAAAAAAGAGCAATAAGTCGGCAATGAAATCTCAATCATTTGGTTTGTCAAGATAAGTCATCCATTGAGCATATCCTTTCTTTACAGGATGAGGAATGAGGTCAATAGTTGGACCATATTTATCCCACCATTCAAGAAACCAAAAAGGAATTTGAAGTGGAAAATCTTTGTCAAAATAAACAAATCAGGATAAGGAATTTCTCGGGTTTTGACCATATAAAACATTTGTGCCAATAGGAATATTCAGAAACATGGAATAGTATGGAAAATTTGTTTTTGATGCAAGATTTTTGACATCTTTTTTCAAAATGAATTTCGTAGATTGGCAATCTACTTTTAGAACAAATTTTTGGTTGATCAAATCATCTTAATGGCAAAGTCCCAGAATCAAGCTAGAATTGCCGCTGCAAGCACCCCTGAAGAGCTAAGAAAAATAGCACAAGAGATGGAAAAGACAATGACCAATATGTCCCAAAAAGACTCAGAATCGGATAACCAAGATGAAGATTATGATCTTCTTGAAGATGATGAAGAACCTACTGATGCCCACAGTTATTTCGGACATAACTTATCACCACAACAGAGACTTTAGCCTTATCAGATTTACCAGACTTATCCTATAAGAACACGGGATTCATCATTAAGTATTGTGACTCGTCATCTATCAACAGAGTGTCGGCAGATATGGACAACATAAAAAATAAAAAAATAAAAAAAAGTGTCGGTAGAAAATGACAAACCCAAACAGTTCCAAAATTGTCAGCAGATAAGGACAACCCCAAAATAGTGCCGGTCAATCCATCATTCTCCAGACAGAATCTATTGCAAAGTCCATTTTGTAATCATTAGATTTTAACTATGGTTGGTTTATTATGTAGTTAGAGTAAATTCTTCCTATAAAAGGATTACTCTAGAAAGGCTAGAGGCAGGTTTAGTTTCATGTTCTAATCCCCTCTTTGTAATCTTCCCTCTCCTATTGTAACCTTTCCTCTCTAAAATTTTCTCACTTTTGTAGAAATTCTGAAATCCTAAATAAAGCTTGTGACTTATTTGCTCTGTATATCTATTGTTCATCACTGTTGTCAAACTTATATTGTTATTGTAAGTATTATTATTATTAAGATTAATTAATTTCATATTATCACATCCAATTTATGTTTTTACTTTTGCTATATATTATCTTGTCTATACTATCTTATTTGATCATTCTACGTTTTTTTTTTTTTAAATTTTTTTTTCCAGATTTTAATAAGGTTTGGATTTGAGTGTTAGTTGTTGATTTTAAGTGTTAATTTTTTTTTTTTTTTCCAGATTATATTTTTAAGGGTGGTTGTGGTTGTGGTTGTGCTTAAAAAAAAAAAATAGATTTGTGGTTGTGTTTAAGTTTGGGTTATGGTTGTTTTTATGAATGGTGGGAGTTGTGTTTGGGTTTGGGTTTTGGTTTTGTTGAATTTTTTTTATCAGATTTGTTCGGATTTGATTTTTTTCAAACAAATTTTTCAGATTTTATTTTGTTTAAACACACCTAGCCACAAATTAAACACACCAGGCCAAACGAATTAAACACACTAGGCCAAACGAATTAAACACACTAAGGCAAAAACAATTAAACACACCAAGGCAAAAACAATTAAACACACCAGGGTAAAACGAATTAAACACACCAGACCATCAATTAAACACACCATGCAAAACTCATTAAACACACCAAGGCAAAAACAAACACACCAGGGCAAAACAAATTAAACACACCAAGCAAAATGAATTAAACACACCAAGGTAAAAACAATTAAACACACTAAAGTAAAATGAATTAAATACACCAAACCATCAATTAAACACACCAGGACACCAATTAAACACACCATGGAGGTCTGGGAAGAAGAAGAAGAAAAAGAAAATAAAAAAGAATTTTTTTAATAAATGAGGGCAATCTTGTCCAAAAAGTGGAAATTTTGACAAAAATAGTAAAAATAATAATCTTGGACAGAAATAGTGAAGTCACTAATTTTTTGGCTAGTTATAAAGTTCTCCCAAAAATATATCAAAACGGAGAACTAACAAATATAACAGAATGCACAAGACAATGTGTAGAAAATAATAAAACATAAAATTGAAATGAATTCCAACTTGAATAATAGAAAATAAAATTATCATAAACTTACTGTAATCAGTACTGGTCTAACAGCAATGAAGATATACAGGGATAAGTCGCACACTTTTATTGATTGTAAACTTTTTACAATGGAGAGGAAGGTTAAGAGAGGAAGATTGGAGAATTAGAGGAAGATTATAAAGTAGAAAGAAAACTTAAAAATCAGAACCTGCATTCTATGTTGAAGATAGATAACCATGGTAAGGATGACCGTGTTTAATCTGACTCTAGTTATAATGATACATCATAGCACGTGTACTAATAGTCGACGAAGGTGGGGGGCTGCCATCTGAAATCATAATGGGTAGATTCCACAAGCTTTTCTCACATGGGGTGAGTAGTGAGTGAAAGGGAATCATTCATGTTGATGATGGATAGATGTTGAGTCATAGTCACGAGCGATTGTTGGTAAGTACTTCAATTATTTTCTTTTGTCAATTGTCTTCTTCTGCCAACACTTTTTTTTTCGTCTGCCGACACTAGGTTGATAGTGGATGAGTCATGATTATAATTGCTGATAGTGGAATGGGTGGTGATAAATGCTAATAATGGATCTCATGTTCTCTAAGGATAAGTCTGGTGAATTCTGTTGGGCTAAAACTCCTGAAATTATGATAAGTCATGGCCGAAGGTGTTCCCACTTTGCTGTTGAGAATAGCTGTTTCCTTTAGTGAGGTCATCTTCACTGAGGAAATCCTCACAGTCTTCTAATTCTGAGTCTTTTTAAGAAATAGCAGCCATAGTTTTTCTCATTTCGAGTTCTTCAGGAGTTTTTGCTGCTGTAATTCTGGCCTGATTTTGGGATTTGACCATTAAAAACTGAGATTGGTCTTTGATGGTGTTAGAGAGACTTGGGTTCTTGTTAAACCATTTTGCAACTCTGTTTTTTTCATGGTTAGCTATGTTCATACCACTCAACCATTTGAGAAAAAACTATAGATGTTATTTCTCAAAAAGACTCAGAATCAGAAGACTGTGATGATTTCCTCAATGAAGATGACCCTAATGAAGGAAACAGTTATTCTCAACAGCAAAGTGGGAACACCTTCAACCATGATTTATCACAATTTCAGGAGCTTTAACCCCACAGAATTCACCGGACTTATCCTTAAAGAACATGAGATCGATTATTAGCATTTATCACCACCCATTCCACTATCAGCAATTATAATCATGACTCATCCACTATCAACCTTGTGTCGGTAGACAGAAAAAAAAAAAGTGTCGGCAGAAGAAGACAATTGACAAAAGAAAACAATTGAAGTACTTACTAACAATCGCTCGTGACTATAACTCAGCATCTATCCATCATCAATATGAATGATTCCCTTTCACTCACTACTCACCACATGTGAGAAAAACTTGTGGAATCTACCTATTATGATTTCATATGGCAGCCCCTTACCTTAGTCGGCTGTTAGTACACGTGCTATGATGTATCATTATAACTAGAGTCAGATTAACCACGGTCATCCTTACCATGGTTATCTATCTTTTCTATTTAAAGGACTCTCCTTCAACAGAGAAGGCAGATTTTTATTTTTAAGTTTTCTTTCTACTTTGTTATCTTCCTCTCTTAGCTCTCCAATCTTCCTCTCTTAACCTTCCTCTCCATTGTAAAAAGTTTGCAATCAATAAAAGTGTGCGACTTATTCCTGTATATCTTCATTGTTGTCAGATCAGTACTAATTACAGTAAGTTTTTAAAAAAAATCTAGAAAAAACGTGATAGAGAGAAAAGAGGAGAGAAAGAGGAGAAGGAGAAGAAGGAGAAGGATGGATGAGCGGACGACCAACGATTGGAAAACCATTAAATCTGAAATTTTTTGATTTAAAAAATCTGATTTTTTTTTTTTAAATCTGGAAAAAAAAAAAAGAGAAAGAGAAGAGGGAGAAGAAGAAGAAGAAGAAGGAGAGAAAACAACGATCGAACGGAGGGAAAACGATGATCGAACGGAGGAGAGAGGAGGGAGAAAGAGAGAAGAAGGAGAGAAAGAAGAAGAAGAAGGAGGCGTGAGAAAAAGAGAGAGAGAAAGAGGAAAAAAAATTCTGATGAAAATGAGAGAGAAAAGGAGAGAGAAGAGGTTTTGAAAAAAAATATAGAGTTAATTTTGTCTTGACAGCCTATTTATTGACAAAAACAATAAAAATGATAATTGTTGACAAAAACAATAAAGCCAAAAAGCTATATTTCCTCTATATTTTTATATCTTTGTTTTGTGTTGAAAAGACCTATTGTCCCTTTAACAAGTTTTCAAACTATGTATAAGTAAATACAAAATAAAATGTTAGAGGGATTATAATGTCATTTGCAGTTTAAGAAATTAAAAAAGAAAAAGAAAGTGAAAGAACTTAGAAAAGCAAGAAAAGCATTGCAGACAACTAGAAATTTTCTCAGATGGCTTCAAGTAATTATGTCAACAACTTGGATAAACGAACTAAAATGGCAATCAATTAGACCCCAGATCGAGAAGACTAAAGCATGCACAGTCACGGTAACCAAGCAAAGAAGTTTAATGATGAAACCAGGGAAAAATATTATGCTTATAGAACAGAAGAGAAATTCAGCAACCTGAAGTGACAAACTGAGTCATTGGATGTGCAGAGGCTGGTAGAGCATCAATGGCCTTGAACACATAATCTGCAAGAGAAATTCAACAGCCAAAATGAACACATTTTCAGTGCTGATCATCATAAATCCATTACGAATAAATGGTCAACAAAACTCAAATCCAAACTATTATAAGAGAGGGTGAATTACCTAGTTCATTTCTGCCTTGTACACGAACAAAATTTAATAAAAAAGCTGGGATTTGAAAGAAGAAGCTAGAAATAGAAAGTGTGGGATTTGAGAAGAAACTAGAGAGAAAGAGAGATTTAGAAAATCAAAGAGAGTTGAGTTGGGATATATATTTTAGAGTTGAGTTAGATTTTCAAATATATATAAAGAGATTGATAAAGAGAGAGGCAGCTTCGTGGTAGGCAGCTTCCACGAAGCTTCATATATATGCATTTGAACAGGTAGAGAGAGAAAGAGGGAGAGGCAGCTTCCACGAAGCTTCATATATATACATTTGAACAGGTAGAGAGTGATGTGGGTGGTGAACTGGTAAGTAAAAGTATGGCATGTGATAGGGTCGCTTGTGTACGGATGGTAAGGTTTTCTGGAGGTTCAATAATTCAAATACAACCTTGTAGAGTTGTAGTAAGGGTAGGGATGGCAAAATTCCCTGTGGGGACCCGCACTTTTGGGGTGGGGATGGGGTGGAGATGGGGATAGATAGTATAATCCGAAATGGATATAGGGGTGGGGATGGGTTTAATACTCCCCGCCCCGCCCCACCCCGCTTAAAATAATACTTAGATAAACTACGTAGTTTCAAAGAAAATAAATATATCTAATATATATATATATACACACATTAACCCTAACTTTACATCTCTTCACCGTTATTTAACATAAAGTGACAAAACAAAATACTAATAAAAAAACCCAAATAGAGTTGATCATATGAAGAGAGAATTAGAGAAATAAATGCAACTATTAGATTATTGGAGTTATGATTTTCGAACATTTTGATTTCATACTTTATGTTTATGTTTGAAAATGATTGAATTACTTGTGAGAATTTTGTTTATGAGATGTTTTTTTAATAGTTTCTTGGAATTATTTACTACATTATATATTATATCATATTCAACGGTTATATATTTATTATTTAAATAATATATATATAGGGTAAATGGGTGGGGAAAGCACTCCCCATTGTACCCCGCCCCGCCCCAACCCGCTCCATCTTTGATGGAGTTTTATGAGGGGATGAGTTTTCAAAAAATAAATGAGGTGGGGTGCAAGGAAGGCCACCCCGCCCTGAACCCGCCCCATTGCCATCCCTAAGTAAGGGGACATAATTCGAATCTACAATTTCATTTTATCCACCTGTTTATATTTTTAATCAATCACGAGGTGGCCCAGAAATTTATCATATTAATGGATAATAATTGGTGTCGACTCAAACGTAAGAAATTTAAATTATATAAATGCATGATAAAATTTCACAAAAATATGAGTAATGTAATTATTTAGAGTATAAGCATTCAAAATGACGCATTTTTTCTATCTGCAAACCATATAATTTAATGCAGATAGAAGGACAAACTATATATACTCTATATATGTTGTAAATATATTTTAATTTACTGGGTTGTTGTTAATGTAATTTGATATTAGCTTGTAATTAAACTGATGTAGACCATGCTACGAACTTAATATATTGATTGAAATTAAATCTATCTCTTTGTATCGACGGACCACTACCGATAAAGAGATTTTTGGATGGATGCACTAAAAAAATAAAAATAAAAATGCAGTTTTTGCCGCACCTTTTTCGCAACGGTGAAGCGGTAAATATTATAAAAATATTTAAATAAAATAAATATATCTTTAATATTTATAGCTGTACTCAGCTTACAATAGTTAGAGTCGTTTGTTTTTTCTAATTAAGACTTAATGGGTCTGAATTGAACTCATTAAATTGTTTTATTTGTTTTTTTTAAAAGTAAGAAATCTTGACTTTTAACTTAATTCTAAATCACTGAATTATAATGCTTCTCCTTACAATCCATAAATTATCTATTCACACTCCAATTTAATTTTTTTATTAATGACAATTTTAACCTAAATTAAAATTACTAAACAAGACAAAAAAAAAAATTAAAAACACTCCAAACTAATTAAATTATTTTAAAAAGAAAAATTCTCTATCCTAAATTATTAGATTAAATATTACGTATTAAACTCTCTCTCCTAAATCTGTTATTAACATGATGAACACTCTCTCCTAATTAATCTCTCTCCATTTTTCAAAAAAAAAAAAAAATCATATTTCCATATTTTCTCAATCAATCTCTAATTAATAGTTAAAGAAAAAAAAACTTATGAAAATTTTAGTTTTTTACTAACAGTAATATGTATATATTAAAAAGTCAATTTTTTTAAATATATATGAAAACTTGAATTGTTTCAATACTAGATTCGATTAAACTTAGAATAATGAAAGAATTAAAGTTCTCTAGGCAATCACATACCTACAAGATTAATAAAAAGCTTTTTCATATTTCGATTTAAAAAAAAAAGATACTTGTTTTTTGAGTTTTTTTTTAGTATATACATACATATGGTTCATAAAAATCAAGCTTATTAGTAAGGTTTTTTTTTTAACTGTTAATCTTGCTTGAGAAAGAATGGAAATAGAAAACTAGAGATATGTATTGGAGGAGAGAGAGTTTAATATAGTAATTACAAATTTAGGAGATAATATTTAATATTTAATAATTAATCTAATGATTTAGGAGAGATAATTTCATTTTTTTAATAATTTAATTCAAAAAATATAAAAAGGATAATCTTAGTAACAAAATGAAGTGTCTTTAGAATTTTTTAAAACTTAAATTTTGAGAAAGGAGTGTTTTTAGAAAAAAAGTGTAAAAAGAAAAAATTGGATTGTCAAAAGAAGCTCTCTATAATTAAAATATTTTCTTCCAAGTCTATCCTCCAAAAAAATATATTTTTTTTAAATTTATCATAATTTGATATAGTGTAAAATTCTTTCTTTTAACTTATTTCTTATTTTAAATGGCTTTTAGAAAGAAAGAAAAAAAAAACCCTAATCACTTCTCATATCGAAATCTTCCTGGGATTGAATAATTGAATTTCTCTTCTACCAAATCCTAGTAAGAACTCTTTAATTTTTTTTAAATTTTTTTTTTTTTATCTACGTGTAGTGGTGAATAAACTTGTTTATCATATATAGTGTTTGTTATCATTATTTTATTATGGTATTATGAAGAGTTGCTGCACCGTGGTCGTGGGTGATTAAAAAATAATATTTTAAATTTGGGGTTTTAGTTTCCATATAGTGTGAAATTTGGGCAATTGTCTTATAAATTACATTGTTATGAAACTAACCTCAAACCACATATGAATGGTCAAGAATACTCATGATAGTGAGATATTCAAGTAGAGTAGAAGACTCGTGATAGTGAGATATGAAATTTACCTTAATTTTCAATTTTTCATGCACGCTAGTAGTCATCCAATTGCAACAAATTATCATTCTAAAATCTTATAAGAGTGTTGCATGTTAAATTACTTCTTTTAATTAGTATGGATATAGATGTAAAATTACTTCTTTTCAAACAATTTTATTTTTAAAAAATAAATGTGTTGATAGTACATTTAAATGTGAGAAAAAAAAAAACATATCATTCAGATTCAGGATTCAATCATTATTCAATATTCAGTAAAGTTCAAAAATTCAGGATTGAACTTCAGACAAATAAAACAAAAAACCCCTTGTTCTCCGGATATAGTCCTTTTTTTATTATTATTATTCTGATTATTTTTTAAACATTACTCTTCAGTCTTCACTATCAACTATGTCCCTGTAATCTCTAGCTTCGACTGATCAGCCTCCAAAGCTTAACGAATGGCGGCCATGGAGGCTTCTTCTTCGTCCGTCACCAAAAGCGATTGTATAAATCCTCTCGATTTCTCCACGGCAAGTAATAAAATAGTTTTGTCTTCCTCCGCTGTCGAACTTTCTATCCCTCTGCCACAGCTTAAGGTACGGACGTGTTTCTTGTCTAGTGATTTTTCGTGTTTCTGCTTGGTTAATGAGAAAATTGTTGAGTGAGAGTAGAGAAAAATTAATTCAATTTAATTTAATTTATTTTTTGCTTGCTGAGAAAGCTGAGACAAGGAGCTGTTTAGTTTTCTCAGATATGTAAAATATTTAAACCCTAAAATTTTGATTATTATATTAAGCTTAGTTAAATGAAGAACTTGTTTACTCAAAATTTGAAATAATTATTTATTTATTTATTTATAACTTTCTTATAAGTGAATAAAGTCAAGAAATTAAAGTTTTTGTTTAATTGTCAAGCTATAAAATATAGGATTAGGTTTTTAGTTCAATCTTGTTGTAGTCATTGAAGATGAAATATCTACTTAAATTAGCATAATTGTATTAGTCTTGATTAATTGAAATCAAATTTAGCACTGGTGTACGTGCTCTCTATTCTAGCAATGATTGGATTGGATTGGCTGATGGCCCCAAATCATGCATTTTTGTCTATTATAAGTTAAAACTTAATAAAGATATCACTTGTTGAATTGTACAAGTGTTCATGCTGGTTGTGTAGATTATTTTAGGGGAAGTTTCGTTTTTTCATTGGATAGAAAATCTGGATTATGCATCTCTGTTTATTTACTATACACTGATGTTGATTACTATTGGCTTTCGCTGAAGAATCTCGTATTGATGAGAAAACACGAGAGTTGAAAAAGCAAGGATGGGGTTTTAGCTGTGAAGGAGAACTAGAGAAACTCTTTCAGGAGAAATTAGATAGTATTTGGTCCTTGCATAGAGATTTGTCATCACTCCAGGTGTGTGTATACTAAAAAATATAACACATGTTTTACTGGTTGTTGACACACAAAAATGTGCTAACACTAATGTCAAAGGTCAGATCTGCCACGTATGCAGAGTTTGACTTATCTTTGAAATATCACCTGTGCGATTTGGTCTGACAAGTGAAATTTGCTGTGGGTGTTTGGGAATGGTACGTCGGGCCGGATAGGTCCCGAGGGATTTGTGGTTGGGTTTTATGCTTCAAGGTTTTGAACAATATAAATCACAAGATATCAAGATATGATCAATAGTAATTTTTTTGCTCTCTTTATTTCTAAGGAGTCTTCCTTTATTTATAGGTGGGATTGCGTGAATCCCTTTTTTACACTCGAGTAGTCATGATATTTTTATGGGTTCTAGTTCTAGTTATAGTGACCTCAGCCTTGGGTGGTGGGTTGGCCCAGGTTCAACTTCTTTTAGAGTGTTAAGCTGGGTTACCTCATACACGCCGTACACCTGTCCCTCTGAGATCTAAGAAGGCTGTCAACCTTGATGGGCGCAGTTTTTGGGGCGAGAAGTGACATGAGGACTAGAAACACTTGCTCTGCTAGTAAGCTTTTGACCTCAGGACGCCCTAAACAGGACTGACATAGGGCTTATTCTTTTGTGTTGCCCAAGTAAGGTGGGCCTTCTCTTTTTTGATAACCGAGTTTCTTCTGGACTTGTTTCTTGGGCTTTTCCCTATGTAGTTTGTGGGAATAAAAAGCGTTGGGCCCAATTTCTTCTGAAGCCTGAGAAGAGGAGGCTTTGACTAGCCAATAATCCCCACTTGCGAAATGTGTTGGGCTATTGACTTGTCAATGTTATTAATATGGAATCTCAATATGCCAAAATCTCCTTATAACACTGGTTGGACTGTTGGAGATTGGAGAGTTGCTTAGTTTTTATTATTGGAAAAACAGAGAGTTGCATGTTCCTAATGTATTAACTTAGAAGTGTTTCTTCTGTTGTTAATTAGAAAAAAGGAACAATAGATGATGCAGAGCAGCCAGAGCAGGTGGGGAAGTCTTATGCACGGGCTGGCGAACTTGAGAAGCAGGTGGGTGATACGAATAAATAAATTACTTATCTTCGACACGATTGCATCTTTGTTAAATGTTACTTCTTTTTACATGTCATGTTGATAAGCTCAATGAGGAAACACTAAGACAACAAAAGGAGAAAGAGGCCTTGGAAGCCCGGGCAAACGAAGCTGATAAGTGAATTGAAGTGATAAAGGGTGTAAGTTTTATGGTCGGCAGAGTTTTGCAAAGGCTAAAAGTCAATTGCTCTCTCACGGCCCCATTAGAGCGGTATTTGTGTACGCAGGACGTGCCTACACACGAGTCGTGCATTCAAAAATTCAAGGTCTATGATTTGCAACCTCCCGTGTGCAGTCGTGCCTACACACGAGGTGCTCTCAAATTAATAGTTTATCACAAAATTTATTTTGTTGTGGTTCCTTATTTATATTACTTCCTCTAACTATATGCATTCAAGTGCCTAACCAAATAGATGCATGTGCATATATATTCGTAATTATATACTGATTTAAATTATGAATGCTAGTGGTTTGGATGATGTTACAATTTCTTCTGAGAGCTTTTTGGTCCAAAGAGTGCACTTTTCACACTTAAATTGTTGTACACCATTTGTTTCGTTTATTTTTTTTTTTAAAGCAAAAGTGAGACATTCTTAAACCAATCTCAAGAGAATTGGCTAATTAATATAATAATTTTAAGCATTTATGAGCTACCGGAGAACTTGAGTGGTCATATACATACATATATATATATATATGTATGTATATCAATCAAGCCACTCCTATTATTTTCTATTATTATATTTTACTTTGCTGGTTGGAACCTTGAAAATGGAAAAAGAGAAGTAGAATAGGCATTTATAACTTTCCAGAGTTGAAGATAGGGGACAAAAATCTATTAATTAACGTTAATTTGGAATTAACATAGAATGTGGTTTGGTGGTAATAATGAACACTCGTTCAGTTTGTCTATGTATAAAAGAAAGTTAATTTTGAATTAAAAATTCTTCTTGTCATTCTTTGATTCACTTAAGTTGCAATAAAATAAAATAAATAAATAAAGGGGTATTATCACCAAAGTCCCTACTTTTTCATAAATTGTCACATTTTTAAACGTCTTTACCATATTCATCACTTTAGTCCCTCATTTTTCCAAAACACATCACTTTGGTCCTTCCGTTAGTCATCTATCAGTCAAAAATAACAGATCCAAGGACATTTGAGTCTTTAACAAATTAAATTTTAAATTTCTGACATGCTTTCCGACATGTGGGCCATACTAAATATAATAAAAAAATTAAAAAACCAAAAAGAGGGATTGGGAAGTGGGAAATTAATTTAAGAAGACAAAAGAGAGGACCCACGTTTTTTTTATTCATTTTTTCTTCCTCTTCTCTCGTTTCTCTCTCTTTATCTCTACTGTTTTCCATCTCAATCTCAATCTCCCATCTCCACCTAAACCCAGATTTTCAAATAATAAAATCAAAGTTTCAGAGATCATATTTAATAAAGAAAATATGGGTTATCAATCATAATCACTGGATTAGAGGCGGCAGATGGAGGTGGAACGGAGATACATGGCCGAGTGATGAGGGATGAAGACGACCAGACGCAGCGGCGGAGGGAGAGACACGATCGAGTGAAATGGTGACAGCGGAGGTGGGAGGAGATGACATCGGAGGATTTCCTCCAAACGCGCTGGATGATTGTCACAGCGATTGCGATTCGTCGTCGTTGGCTGTTAAAGACGGCAACGATTGTGTTCTCTCTTCCTCATCTAGAAAAATCTTTTCTCTGAGATTTTATGTTAAAAATCTCTACTTTGTTAGATTATGTGTAGATTAGTGTTATTGTGTGATATATTTGCTTCCAACCAAAAAAAAATAAAACATACCATTTAAATTTATTTAATCTTCCAAAGATTGAAAGAAAAAGAAATTAAAGGGATTTGAGGGGATGAAAATGGCGTGAGGAAGAAGAAGAGGAACAGGCAAATGTCAGAAAATTGGTGAAAATAAGATGAATTTTTCTGGGTTTGTTACTTTGTTGTTGTTGTTATTATTATTATTATTATTATTATTATTATTATTTAACGATTTAATTATTAATAATTTTCTGATTTTCATTTTAATTTAAGGTTAAAATTGCCATTTCATTTACATTATATAATAGCAAGGGCAAATGTGTACTTTAACCTACTCTGTTAAAGTTGACTGTCAAACTTTGGTCAAATGGACCAAAGTGATGTGTTTTGGAAAAAGGAGGGACTAAAGTGATGAATATGGTAAAGACGTTTAAAAATGTGACAATTTATGAAAAAGTAGGGACTTTGGTGATAATACCCCATAAATAAATAAACAAATCAACCGTTGCCGCTACTAACATTTTTTTTCCAGTTGGGCTGGGCTTCCACAATTAATTGAGTTGGGTCATGTGTTTTGGGTTCAGGATTACATTAGAATTAGGACAAGATATGATATTATTTTTCTGCAAGGCATCTGATAAAGATATATCAAAATTAATAAAAAAAGAGAAGTAGACAACACAGAACAATAATATAATATTTTTAGTGAAAAAAAGCAAGAAGGAAGACAAAAGAAATGAATCGTTAAAGGAGAACAAAATAAAAATAAAAGCAACACGAAAGGAATTAGACATTATGGACTTGGGATCATGAGTAGAATTCAGATAGTAGCGCGCACACACACACATATATATATATACATATTTTCTATTATCAGGACGAAGAATGTGGACCATTAGATTTACATATTTTGACTCAAAGTGTATGCACTTATCAAAACTTCTCCATAATCCATGATCCAAATTCTTCGTCCTAATATATTTATTGTCACGACGAACTGATTGGTAGATTACATTGAACTTATCATCTACAAAAAATTCAGATTAAAATTCATAGAATTTGACGTGATTTCATCGAGGTTCTACCAAAATTAAAATAAGGGATCCTTTATGAGAGACTCATTATATATATATATATATATATATTGGTTGTGATCGTAATTTTTCTTTTTCTATTTTCCTTTAGTTTAAATTTTTGATTTAATTTCCTTTTAATTCATTTTAAGTTATTGTAACTATTAAATTAGTTCAACTATGTTGTATTGGTGTGGTAAATAATCTATTATGATTCTTATTAATAAACTATTTGAGATAGTTAGAAAGAAAAGATCATCATGCACAAAATAATATGAATTTCAATAGTATGACATGAAAGAGATTTAAATGTTGGAATTATAGATTTGTACCCATATTGAAAAAGCAACATATTATCAAATTATTTTATCTTTTTTCATACAATCTCTATACTCTAAGCATATATAAATTTCATTGTGATTGGTTGCTTATAATAAAGTGAACATGAAGAAATTCTATAACAACTCATATCACAAGTTATCAAGATTCGAGACCAAAAAATTCCATCAAACGTTTCTTATATTTAGTGTAAAGCTAGCCAATGAGAAATTAAAAGAGTATTGAAGGGACCAACACATTTGTTTATTTATACGGTGTTCAGTGAAAGTCGATTAATAGCAACAACAACAAAATACATTATCACAGAGTGCCGGCCATAACCCAGGAGGATCTCTAGCAGTCTGGTTCTTTGCAAACACACGAGTATATCTTTCTGGCCAAAATCTTCAGGTTCTTTGAGCACTTATTATTGTTTTATACTCTTGTTCTACTTATTTTTTTTGTTTATGTTTTCTTGCTAAAATGTTGGTGCATGATTTTAATTTAAGCTTTCCAATTTATTTTAAAAATAATAATAACAAAATGTGGGCATGCATATGCATGCAGCCCAGAGTGGTAGACTTAAACAAATCATGGGTTTATTTTATAATATATAGTTCAGTTTCGTGCATGAACATTAATTAATATTGGAATGTATGATATCGATGTAACAGCCTTAAGAGGTCATAAATACTTAATTGGTCTATTATTGTTGTGCTTGAACATTAATCTTTAAATTTATGATGTATATCGTATTATATATATATATATGATGATGTATTGCATATATGTCTTGTCAAATAAACATATCACCCAGAATTGAGAGATAGAGAATTGATCTGGTGCTTCCTATCCTGCCAAAATATTTAGGTTTTTCTTGGCACTTATTATTGTTTAATTCAATTTTATTTTATTTTCTTTATTTTCTTTCTTTCTATAACTATAATTTTGGTGTAGTTTTGAGTAATAAATTACTGGGAAATTATTTATTATTATTATTTCAGGTGTCAAGAGCTTAGCTTTGAGCACCTCAACTTTTGTCTATAGCGTGCTTGAACAATCTTAGGATACATTAGTAATTATAAAAGAGTCTAGTTTAAAATTGTTCAATTATATGAAAATGATCGGTTGGCAGTTTGGCACTTGCATCCACATGCATAATATTTGAATATTATTAATCAATAAAAACAGTTAAATTAAGAAATGAAAATTGAAACTCCATGAAAAAAATGTCATTGAAGGACTGATTCTATTTTTTATTTTATTTTTTCTCTTTTTGAAGTAAAAGATTATATTTCTTTTATTAGCTACTAATAATGTACCGTTATTTGTTTGCTGTTTGTCATCAAAACTAGAAACTTTGAGATGGGAGAGAATGAGCATCAATCCAGAGAGTACTGGTCAATATTTTGCAATGATCAGGAAAACTGTTTGGAGGAAGTTTTGGAAGCTGGGACTGATTGTTGTATATACAGGGTTCCCCTATATATTCGCAAAATAAATGAAGCAGCTTATACTCCCAGTTTAATTTCAATAGGCCCTCTTCACTATGGTAGAAAAGAATTGATGGGTATGGAAAATCAGAAAAAAAGATTTTGGTCAAAATTTTGGGAACGAGTAAATAATGCACAGAAATTGGTGGAATTCAAAATATATATCGAAAATCAAGAGCAACGTATTCGTAATCATTATTCAGTGTCCTCTACGCTGCAAAGTTCAGAATACGTAGCAATGATTCAACGTGATGTTGTCTTCATCATTGAACTCTTCATGAGGAAAAACAATCGCACAAAAGACTTTTTGCTAGATTCACCATCACTCGATATTTCTATAACAGCAGACCTTCTATTACTCGAAAATCAAGTTCCATACTTTCTTCTTAACCATTTATATACGGAAACCTGCGGTGAAGAAAAACCTTCATTCTTTGCTCTTTCTATCTCTTATCTTAACGGGATATCAGATTTCAATTTGTCGTTATTTGTAGGGGAACCACAAGTTAAACATTTTACTGATCTTTTAAGATGCTTTGTTGTAAAGGGAGTCCAACCAGTAGAGTCAAATGGACGTAGGATATTTGATTTACCAACTGCGACAAAGTTGAATGAGTCAGGACTGAATTTTAGTGGTATTACAGATAAATGCTATCTCGACATAACTTTGGTAAAGAGAAAGCGTGGAAAATGGTTGTCATGGTCTGAAGTAAATGAATTACAAATCCCGCGCATAAAAATCTATGACTTAACAGAAGATTTGTTTCGAAATATGATTGCTTTAGAGCTATTTCACTATCCAACAGAAACTCACATAAGCAACTATGTTGAACTGTTGGATTATCTAATCGATACAGTGAAGGATGTGGATTTGCTTGTTGAGAAAGGGATTATTGTCAACTGTGTGGGCGATAATGAAGTGATAGCAAAGATGTTCAACAGACTTGGCACAAACTTGATATTTAGTGATTCTCGTTATTATGATATTGTCGAAAGAATGAAAAAACACTATAAGTATCCATGGAACCATGCCAAGGCCACATTGAGAAGTGCATATTTCAATAATCTTTGGACAGGCACTGCAACTATTGCGGCTACTTTTCTCCTGATTCTCACTGTGATACAAACCATTTGCTCTATTATGCAACTCTAGGGAAACACAATGGGATTGAACTGTTTATGTTTCCCCTTTTTTTTTTCTTCTTTTTTTTTTTCTTTTTTTTTTTGGCTTTTATGATTTGTGTATTTTTGCATTTGATGCTTGTATTTCCATTTGTATTTTACTATTAAGTTTGGAATTGAAAATTCTTCTTGTCATTCTAATTTTGCGATGAGCCCATTTTGTAGGTATATTGACCCAAAGCTATATAAAAATGGAAATATTTGTATTTCAGTTTGTTAGTGACAATTTAATTCATATATTCCTTTCAAAAAAAATTAATTCGTATATAATATTTGATAAGTAAGAATGTAAGATAAGTAATCAGTTATGTATATCAATTTGCTTGCTGGTGTATGTGGTGTGTATATATATATATATATATATATGAATGGTTCTCTCATATGAGATCCCTTATTTTCATTTTGGTAAGGACTTCGATAAAATCACATCAATTTCTGAATTTTGATATGAATTTTTTTTTGTGGATGATATGTTTATTGAAATCTACCTATAAATAAAATTTGAGAATTTTTCAAGTACTACAACTATTTTTCTTGAATTTTCCTATATTTCACCAATTTTCTGATGCCTTCATATTTAACAAAATCAAGATAAATAGTTGTATCATCCACACAAAAAAAAAAAAAAAAAAAAAAATCATATCAAAATTTATAGAAATCAACGTGATTTTATCAAGGTCCTTACCGAAATTAAAATAAGAGATCATTTATAAGAGAACCTTTCATATATATATATATATATATATTAGGGAATAGCACAAACATCCCTTGAGATTTGATAAAATTGTATGAATATGGCAGTTTTGACCATATATGCACAAACTTCCCACAACATTTGAAAAATATTGCACAAACATCCCCTGCTGTTAGATTTGATTCGTTAACTCTTAACATATGTGGACAATTCAGTCTTTTTGACCAAATAAAAATGTCAAAATATCAAATGAATAATAATATAAAAATCTTTAAAAAAAAACTCAAAGATCCGATTAAAAAAAACAAAGATATCTAAAAAAAAATAAAAAAAAATAAAAAAAAACCTCAGAGATCTAATTTCAATTAACTTCATCTTCTTCCTTCAATTAATTACACAACACCACAAAAATCACATAACACGTAGATCCGGAAAAAGGGGGAAAAAAAAAAGACAAAGGCCTTAAAAAAAATAGACAAACTCAAATATGTGAAAAAAAAAAACAAAAAACAAAACAAGACTAAGATATCCAACTTCAATCAACTTAATTCATCTTCATCTTCATCTTCATCCTTCAACAAATTCCATGCACAATAAAATCTAAGACAACACAAACACTCAAAACACCACAAAAATCACATAATCAAATAATCTTCATCAATTTCATAAAATAAATAAATAAATAAATAAATAACCATCTTCATCATATCACATCATCCAAACTAGCCACCACTGCATGTTGACCTCCGTGCCAACATCTGTTGTCGCAAGTCAGCCATCAACGTCGATCTCAAAGGCTTCGCCAGTCGCCAAACACTAAACCCCAGCCATCAACACCACCATCTATTCATTGGAAACTGCAAACGAGACAGAGCCATCATTGAAGGATCTCCATTTTTTTTAATTGTTGTGTAGTATTTGATGAAATTTTGTTATGTTGTTGTGGATGGAATTTTTTGAATGAAGTTTGGTGAAAGTTTGGGAGAAAGATGATGGATGGTGGAGATGATGAGATGTATGAATAGAAATTTGTTTTCCAAATTTCACTTCTGGTAGATGAAGATCAAGATGAATTTTTTTTTTTTTTCTAGGTTTTAGATTTAAGATACATTCAATTCATGTTTTTTAAGAGATTTTTTTATTTTTATTTTTTATCTTATTTTTTTTAAAAAAAATAGTTTATTTAAAATAAAAATAAATGATATTTTAGACTTCTTTACACTTTTGACCATTGACTAACAGATCCTAACTAACGGTACGGGATGTTCATGGTACGGGATGTTTATGCAACATTTTTCAAATGTCAAGGGAAGTTTGTGCATATGTACCTAAACCTGCCATATTCGTGTAATTTTATCAAACCTCGGGATGTATGTGCAATTTCCCCTATATATATATATGTATAATGAAAAAAGATGGGTAAATTATTTATATGCTTAATGCTTCAAATCTTTACATGGGTAAATTATTTATATAATTTAAAATCAATCACAAGAATCATTCACGGACCATTGAATGTGTTCCAGACGTCAATCATTACATTTACGTACAATAATTTTGTTTGAATTCTTTAGAAAAATTATTAAAGTGACTGTAGACTGACATTACCAGTAAGCACGATGACATGTGAAAGGAAGAAAGAGATTACATAAGCCATGACATCACATTTTAATTCATATTTCTCTTGAATCTCATGAGTCATGACTCATCAGCGGTTCCATCTTCCATGAATTACTAAATAAATAATGTTATTCTAATCAGATATATATAAATATAATCGATCTAAAATTATGAGAAAACAGCCTAAAAAATTAATACAAAGACATTTCAAATTTCAAACCATCAAATTATTGATTTTGCTTTGGTTTCAATTGAAAATGTTTCTCCTTTCCTTATTTCGAAATTCGAACGCTGCTTTGCAAATCTGATTTTCAATGCAAATTATATCCAAGATTTTTTCATAATCGTCATTCAATCAAAAAAATATATCATTCATTTCATAGCAGTTTTTTTTTCTCTCTTTTAGTTGAGATTACTCATTTAAAAGATATAATTTACAAATTATGCTAAAAATTAAATTAGCTGCTTAGATATCATGTCCACTGTGAATATCCAGTTTTTATATACATGTATATTACTCAGGAGTGTCGTGTACGGGGATGGTCGAAATTTATAATAATCAAAACTGATTTTTAAAAATTAAACTGATTTTAATTAATGTGGGTAGCTAGCTACTAGCAGGTCAGGAATCACATGGAGAGAGAGAGAGAGAAGCACTAGGAATGGGTTATGGACTTACGAATATACATAACAATTAGAAAAGAGTAATCAAAGTCCACATCAAAGATTGCACACCATCGGCTTCCTTGTTATAATTAGTGATTGCTTGAAACTCTTTTAGTTTGTAGATCATATAATGGTATAGTTTTATTGGATGCCAAAACTATTGAACCATCTCTTATGAAAAAATTGAGCTCCAAATTACCATCAAAGTATGTGGCTCAAATTAATGATCCAAATTCACTTATAGAAGTGATAAATAAAAATGAAATAAAGAGAGAAATCATTTAATTTGGGTCCTACACTACATATCTTAATTTAATTTGAAGAAAGATTATATGGGTCCATAGTATTAAATTATTAATAAAGTTGATGTCAAGAACAAAACCTCTACCGCACATCACCTCATAACAGAGAAAGTAGTGCACCTCCCTTCCACACTTGGTGATCAGAGGTTCGAGTCCCACCATACTTATTTTACAAGCATATATGTGTAAGGAGTTTTCTCCTAGTTTATGTAAGTAGTTATACAAACTTTATATGTATTGTCTAATTTTAGTAGATCACATTGTCCCAGTTTGTCATTTTCTTTTCCTTTACGAAAGAGCAATAATGTAAAGAATATGGAAACCCATTTTCCTGTATTTATCATCCACTAATTTTCCACTAATTTTTTACTATTTACTCCCACACACATCTCAAATTGAAGAATGCTACAAAGAACGCTTCATTTAATATTGCTTTGAAATCGTTATCGAGATGATTTTTCACATTACCCCAAGTCTTCATTTAATAAGTTAAAGAGTCATGTTTATACCATTTATGGGTTGGTGGCATCTAACTTCCGGAAGCTAGCAAGAAAAAAAAAAGCTGAGAAAAAATATGAGTTATTGTCTTCTTTCAATTTATCAGCTCATGACCCACACCACCCACAGTTGAAATTGGTGAATTGATTGCTCTGAGGGAAGGTCTTCAGCTGGCCCATTTTTACGATCTGCAAGTTCAGTTTTGTTGATGTGATTTCTCCTTCCTTAGTTTCTATCCTTAACGATTCCGTCCCTCTTGTAGGGGAATCTAAATTCATTGTGAATGATATTAAAGTGTTGCTTTCTATTGTTGGCATAGTTAAGTGTTTAGAGGTTTCCAAATCTGGAAACTCTTTTGCTCATATGCTTGCACTTGCAGCTTTTAGTTCTGTTAGGGAGTTTTTATGGCTAGATTTCAGTTCTCTGTAAAGTGTTTATCAGCTCATGACCCACACCACCCACAGTTGAAATTGGTGAATTGATTGCTTTGAGGGAAGGTCTTCAGCTGGCCCATTTTTACGATCTGCAAGTTCAGTTTGTTGATGTGATTTCTCCTTCCTTAGTTTCTATCCTTAACGATTTCGTCCCTCTTGTAGGGGAATCTAAATTCATTGTGAATGATATTAAAGTGTTGCTTTCTGTTGTTGGCATAGTTAAGTGTTTAGAGGTTTCCAAATCTGAAAACTCTTTTGCTCATATGCTTGCACTTGCAGCTTTTAGTTCTGTTAGGGAGTTTTTATGGCTAGATTTCAGTTCTCTGTAAAGTGTTTATCAGCTCATGACCCACACCACCCACAGTTGAAATTGGTGAATTGATTGCTCTGAGGGAAGGTCTTCAGCTGGCCCATTTTTACGATCTGCAAGTTCAGTTTGTTGATGTGATTTCTCCTTCCTTAGTTTCTATCCTTAACGATTTCGTCCCTCTTGTAGGGGAATCTAAATTCATTGTGAATGATATTAAAGTGTTGCTTTCTGTTGTTGGCATAGTTAAATGTTTAGAGGTTTCCAAATCTGGAAACTCTTTTGCTCATATGCTTGCACTTGCAGCTTTTAGTTCTGTTAGGGTAGATTTCAGTTCTCTGTAAAGTGTTTGTTATTTGTAATGTTCTCATGTTTATATATATATATATAAATAAACTCTATTTTGTAAATTTCAACATATCATATTGTTCAAAAAATTTAATTAAGTTATAATCAAAATACATATATTCTATATATATAAACATCCTCAATATGGGAGACTTCAATATGATTGGATTTGGATTTTTTGGATTTTTCGGTTTTTTTTTTTCTATATAATTTTTTTATATAGAATCTGAAACAATTTCAGATCAGATTTGTTTTTATATAAAAAAAATTAATATGAAAAATGTTTCTAAAAATCTCGAAATTAATTTTCAATAATTTGAATTTTATTGAAATTTTGCTAAGATATTTTAAAGGTTTTTAAATAATTAATTTCTTTTTTATATTTTTAAAAAGTTTGCACACCACCAGCCTTCTTGTTATAAAATAACTAGTGATTGTTTGGTTGTCAATTTCAATATGTTTTATGTTATTGTAATTTTCATTTTAAAGTTTTAATGTCTTTATTTTATTGTTAATTTATAATAACTAATATGTAAATAATATAAAATACGGTAAAAATAAGTAAATGTCAATAAAAATAATATTATTAAATATTTAATATTAATTTCATTTTGAATATCTAAATAAAATATTTTTAATGATATGATTTTTATAATCATAAAAGTTATATTTTATTTACATTAGAAAACGAGTGGAAAGCCCTTTCTCACCTTATCTCTTCGATAGTTTAAAATATGAATTATGATACATCTCAATTAGACCCTCCAAGATCAACGGCTCAGATTTTCAAAGTTGTTGGGTCCCTACAACATGGCATGGCAGCAGATCGACAAGACAAGTATTTGACATAAAATTCCTTTTAGAGCAATCATCCAAAAAGGGTAACCATACCGTAATCAGAAATATAATTATTTAATTTCCACCGACAACTTGGACTGCTATCTTTCTCCCAAAAATATTATTTATTCCCTCTCACTATTATGGGTCCCAGTAAACTTCAATTTTAAGTTTGCTCTCATCTCCAAAACATTTTCTAGAATCCAATTTGTTGACTTCATTCCAAAGTAATGGCTCTAACAACAGATCACAAAAGACTGAAAAGGAAATTATCAATAGGTAAATAAATTATGGAGTGACATGAGTTACGATTTACAATCCATTTACTATTAGTCTATTATATATGGTTTTTACTTTCTACACTACCACCTATAATCCCACCATTTTCATCCTAACAAACATAGCAGTTGAGGTATCACTTGGTGAGTGGACAAACATTAATTGGTAAGTAAATACATGAGTAAGATAGATAAGTATCAATTAACGTGTGTCCACTCAAACACCTTACACCAAGTTCTCTGCTTTGCTTGCCAACCCCATCTCCACCTCAAACACACAACTTGCTGTCAATATATTCACCGAAGTATCAAACTACAAATTCAATTTTCATTCTTGTGAATATATTATTGATCAAGACGATATATGCTAGATAAGACACCATATATGTTCTATATATTTGTACAAGCTTGTAACTATATATTTTCAAAAATTCTAAACATAACCGACAATGGGACCATCCCATGATGGTGTAATGTGTTGGAATACCACTCACTACAAAGCCTCTCCACCCAATCACATCTAGACACAACAGCCCCTCTTTCTTCTCAAATTAATTAAGTAAATTAAACAGACTTTGAGAAAAATTGATTAATGATACATATTTTATTGGTGGGGTTCATTGAACTTTAAAAATGCATAAAGTCATTGCGCATATGGGATAAGTATATATGATTTTTTTATGAATTCAAACTTTTATAAATTCTTTTGAGTAAAAGGGTATAAAGACTGTCAAAGCATATAATTAATTTGAGACCTAATTAACAACCCAACGTATTAAATAAGCTAATGAATTACCAAGACTATTTTACGTGTGTGTTTAGAGATTTCAAAATAAAACTCTATCGTCAGGGTTGAAATCTGGTAGTAAATATCTCACAGTATCGGTACAAATATCGCAATTAATAGTGTCAATACGCATGCAATTAATACCACTTCTACAGTTCTACATACCATCTCTCTCTCTCTCTCTCTCTCTCTTCAAATGCATATGAAGCTTCGTGGAAGCTGCCTCTCTCTTTATATATTTGAAAATTTCTGTTTCTTCTTCTCAAATATCCAAACTCAACTCTCTTTGATTTTCTAAATCTCTCTTTCTCTCCAGTTTCTTCTCAAATTCCACACGTACTCTCTATTTCTTCTTCTCAAATCCCAGCTCTCTTAAATTTTGTTTGTGTACAAGGCAGAAATGAACAAGGTAATTAACTGATATATCATTCTCTCTCTCTCTCTCTCTCTCTATATATATATATATTAGTGATCTAGCTTGTTGATAATTAAGTAGGACTCACTCTAATTAATCCCAACTCTCTTTGCTTGTTTGATCGAGGTCATCAGAGCACCCAAAAGTTTAGATTTTTTAAACTGAAAAAAAAAAAAAAAAAAAAAAAAAAAAAAAAAAAAAAAAAAAAAAAAAAAAAAACCTTCAAAAGCTGGTTAATTATCAATAACGAAAAAGCAAATCCAAGTTGTTGACATAACTTGAAGCCATCTGAGAAAATTTCTAGTTGTCTGCAATGCTTTTCTTGCTTTTGTCAGTTCTTTCACTTTCTTTTTCTTTTTTAAACTGCAAATGACATTTTAATCCCTATAACATTTTATTTTGTATTTACTTTTACGCACTTTGAAAACTTGTTAAGGGCATAATAGGTCTTTTGAACACAAAACAAAATATAAATAAATAAAATAGGGGTGAATTCAAAAAGAGTCAAAAAAAATTTATGGATTTATTGTTTTTAGTCACAAATTTTAATATTGCATGAGGATATAAATGTAATTTCGTTTTCAAACAAATACCAAAGGGGTCTATAATTACGATGACATAATTACGCTGATGATGAAAATGTTTCTTCTTCTTTTTCTTCTTCAGTAACACAAACACAAAGATGGGTACTCAGGTTCCTCAATCTCATCACCAACAAGTCTTTGGTGTCGATGATGGTCGTCTCAAACGAACAGGTAACCAAAAACTTACTACTTTTCAACCTTGATCGATGACTGATTCGTAAAGAATTTAATTGGTATTATAACATATATATATGTGTGTGTGTGTGAATTTAATTTTGTGGTGATATGGTATATTTATTTGTTTTGGATTTTGGATTTTGGAATTTTCTTGAAGAGTTGACGTGTGTTTTTCTGATAATATCTTAAATCTTGGCTTGGGTGAGAATTTGAAATGATTTGGGAGTCCAATTCATGTGTTCGTTGTCTAGGCAGAAGAAATGTGATTGATTATAAATGAATTTAAATCCTAATACAATTTAATTGGCTCGGCTTTGGTTCAGGAGAAATATTTAGTTACTGAAATCTTAAGTAAATAATAAAAATCATTAGATTTTAATTAGAATTGAACTAATTAGAATTCCCATAATTTATGTTGCTACAGTTCGTACTTTGCATGAAAGCTTAAGTGGTGAGTTGTTTGAGTTCTTGTGTTATGCATACCAATTAGAAAAGTAATAATGCATCTAAAAATAAGCCTTTCAAGATCCCATGGTTTTCATAAAATCAAGACGAATTTTCAAATCCTCCTAAAGTCTACTTATTGCTTTGTCAACAGGACTTACCCACGCAGACCACCAATGAGTTGTTTAGTAAATTATAAAATCTTGCGTTCATAAAAACAGGATCTTTACTAAGTATTTATTACAATTTTCAAATGCAAAGAAAACTTTTCATAGAAATATAAAACCGAGTTACACTAGAAATTTAATATTTTTCTTATATTTTGGTTAACCTAGCAAGACTTCTTAGTGTTTAACTTGACTAATAAAACTTAAGAAAAGTAAAGAAGATGAGATATCTTACTTTTTTAGCTTAAATATTCACAGCTTTACTGAGTGCTAAAAGAGCACATGGATATATTACAAGTGGTGGATGATGAAAATATTACAAGTGAAGGGATGAGTGTTTTTGTAAGATAGCTCTGGATTTTGCGTGTGCTGCAAAATGAGAGCATGACTCTTTTTATACAAAACTTAGAAAGAAAAGGGCCAAAAACAAGTGGCCAACAATAAGAATCGGAGTCACAGGAGTGATTAGTAACACACAAGTGAATATTAATTATTCTGACATTCTTCATGAGTGAATATTAATTATTCTTCTGACATTCTTCTTTTTACTGTTGACGTCGCTTTGTGCCGACTTCTTACTTTTGACTGTTGTTGTCGCTTTGTGCCGACAAAAACCCTTCTTTTCTTTTTTTTTAATGTATTTAGATTATGGTAGGCTCTTTCAACCAACAATTCTTCCATTTCTTCTTCGGTAAGGTACTCTCTAAGTCTTTCTTCTTCTTCTTCTTGGATCTCTCTAAGATAATCATCAGTTTCAGGACTGAGAAAGATCCATGGAATGGGATACTTACTGATGACATCGTGGCTTCTTATGAATATAGACATGTGGGGTGTTTGTCCCACCAGCTTAGGTCTATAAGAATTTACACAGCAGAAATATCTCTGAGCTCTATACCGCTATAGATATTCAGGACACATGTCTTGGCATTCTATGGGGGAACTATCTTCTCATACAAATTCTACAGAAACATTATAGGGAACTACTGCAATATAGTGATAGGCTAGCAAATAACTAGTTAACTTGTATGGTTGGCTGATGATCCATTCACAATGAATAGAATCAATATCTAGACAAAACCCTTTCTTTCCTCCGAACATTCTAATGGCTTGTTGAAGCTTTTCCGGGAGAAAAGAGATCTTTAAGAAGTTGGTAGCGTGGATA